>JAZHYW010008051.1:0-27678 GCA_037355805.1 Ixodes ricinus | reverse complement strand
AGCAAAGAGGGCCTTCAGCGGTACCCTGAAAATTATTTTATGCGACTTCCATGCACCCAAATTTAAAAAAAAATCAATATTTTTGGTTTTGGAGGTTTAATAACGACGATGTAAGTCCTTCCGCTGCCTACAAAACGAGTTGAGCTTCTTTTTAAGGTCGTGTATTAAATGCATTTTTTTTGCTTTCCTGGTAGCCCTCAGCACCGCCCGACCTATCTTGCTCTGGATCTGCAACTGCAAAGCCTGCATGTATGGCTGGTACCAACACGAGGCCGCGATAGTAATTTTCGCCCAGGTCGAATGAACGGTTAAACATTCAGGATCTATTTGAGCTGGTGAAGGTTATTATGGCGAGAAGTGCCTAAGATTGTGGTTTCTTGAAAGAGATGATCCCAAACGCATTAAACTCTCAATCACAGCTAAACTTGATGGGAATAAAATCTCTCAAATGTACACCCGTGACGTTTTTTGAGTTTGTGCTTGCATTGCGGTAACTTAATGGACGCGCATTGGGCATCCAAAAACCCTGGACTATGCGTGGACATTTTTTTTTATTATTAAGAAGCGACAAATTGTTGTGAACTGCTCCATTTTCCTAGGTATCTAGAAATATGTCACGCCATAATAGATGGCGCGTTTTAACATACAAAACTGCATATAAAAAGGCAATGCAAATCAAGATATCGCTTTTATAATTTTGGATGCTACGGCTTTTAGACTGAGTTACCGTTGGGATTAAAAAAATTAACTTAAAATCGACCTTATAGTAACAACTCTTTTGAATAAGCACTGAGCATGAAACCGAGGGTTTCTCCTTAATGCTATGTTGTTTCAAACATCTATTTAACGAATTTCTCTTCAATACAGATCAGCAGTGTTTAAAACGTCTATGTAAATGTATCGCCCACTAGGTAGCATCAGTTACATATATTTTTGTTATTTTATTTACTTGCGTATACAATGTGCGCATTGGTGAAATTTTTGTTAGGGAAACCGGCCATCATTGCTGCCTGTTCTCGACTAAAAGAAAACGCAAAGGAAACGTGACACCTTTATAATCAAGAAACCAAGCATAACCAGCAAGGCTGAACAATAAGAATGCATCTTTATTGTTCGCACACACACACACACACACACAAGCATTTTTTGTCATCATCTTGTAAACCCTGAGATGGGGAACGATAAAAAAAACGGTTAATTACCAGCTCGCCTGCATTCTCTCACTGCTTACAATTTTTTGTGTTCTTTTTTACCTCAAAAGTTAACTATGTATACCGCCGGAAAGCTTATTCTCCGAACAAATGTGATGCTAGTGATCCGAACCAGAAGCCAAGATTTCAGAGCTGGCCGTTATTTCATTCAAACTTAAAATGATAGTTTTTTCAAATTTTCAATGGGAAAATGGCGGCCGGCGAGCTCTCGAATATATATGGAGATGAATGAGGCCAGTTACCGAAAACGGGCAAAAGCAGGTTCAATTTTGCCAATAAAATTTTCAGAAAATTTCATATGTTTTGATTATGATACAGGGTAGTTCTGAAATTTTGGCACATGGTTCGGACCACTTGAGCAACATTTGGGCAAAAATGAGCGTCCGGCGATGCATATTTCTTTTTCTTTTTTGCGGTAGAAAAAGAAGTTCATTATTTTGCGGTCACGTTTGTATATATATATATATATAAAGAAACGGTTAGAATTTTGTTTGACGCAATTTGCTTTCATTTCCTTAGTCGGGACGTTTTGGCACTGTTCAAATCAGCTCTATAATACTGTTTTAGGCAACGCTTGCCAAGAAGCGGAACGTACGCCGTTCACGTAGCCCGGGGCTCTCAAGATGCTTTTACGATTTGTCCCCGTCGTCACGTCGCTTCCTTCCTTATACGATGAAAGATTTTGACAATGTGTGTAGGGTAGTAAACAATGGGGCTCTTTGGTGTCCACTCCAAGTCAGTGCTGCTCTCTGGCGTGTGATTATAATGCAATTACATGCGGAACGTGTTTGTCCTTTGTCCCTCTTGTTCCCCTTCTCCAGGTATTATTTTCGTGTCTAGCGTGTGCGTTCGCGAGCTGGCTCGAGTTCTTTTTTTTTTTAACTGTGCTCTTTACAAAAAGAGTATCCCGTGTCATCTATGGACAATGCTGCTACACATATTTCAAGTAAAAATAATATCAGTTGGTGCAAAGGAGGCCTTTTCACGTTGCGGGCGCACTGCAGAACCACTTAGATACATTTTAGCCGATGGTCTGCCCTGCTTTGCACTACTTTTTTGGAAATCGGTAAAGTTTCGAGAATAGGAGCTTCCCTGCTGTGTTTCCTATGTTCATGTATTTGTTGTGGTGACAGTCGCACATACCGGTGAAAATTTACGTTTTTTTTTCCTTCTTTTTCTGAAATTTCGCGAATGACATAACGAAACAGGGAAACAAAAATTCTGGCCTACCGGCGAGAAAGGGAGCGCCGGAAAGCGTAATAGAAAAAAAAATCTTTTGAAAAAAGTGAACTGACTAATTTCGGCCCTTTGATTGGCGCGTGTTCACGTACGTCACTTTGCCTGGCTTTTGAGGTAAGAGACAGGAGAGGATGGTAGTTTAGGCCTAGGCAAACACGCCTCCAGTTATTCACACGCTATAATTTCCCGGTTTCAACGATGTTTGCCTGTGCGTGTAGGGTTCGCACATCTAAGAGACGTCTAAAAGGCAGCGCGTGAATCACTGAAGCACGTTTAGCTCAACATCGCTTCCCCCTTCCCCCCCCCCAAATCCTCTCTCTACAGACGAACGCCTGGCAATGTGACGACCATGAAAACGGGCCAATCGGTGTGCAAAAATGTGCCTGTTCCCCTCCTTCACAAGTTTCTGCTTGGGAACATTTATGCGTTCACTCGCGTTTAGAGACATTGCAGCTGTAATTGTCCCCTGCTTTTAGAATAGGTTGTTACGTTCCTAACCCTGGCGAGGCCGTGCTCCAACTACGGCACACTTACAGGTGCGGTACGCAACACCATTGCTCACTAGAGACCATCTCGAAGACCCGGAACCACGTTTTTTGTACATTTGGCAAAGTAACCAACATCCACGGGTCTTCGTCTTCCTCTTTCTCTAACATCGTGAAAAGCTACTGCTCCGAAGCCATAAACCTCCAGGCGAATGACAGGGCTGTTAGACCTCATTTTCATCGATGCCGACAGCCATCTTCCAATCAGACCAAGATCCCGCCGGTGATGCAAGATCATCACGTCACCACGGAACTTCGGTCTCCACCTTGTTCGTCCCCCATGCCTTAAAAAGGTATGAACGCTTCTCCAGGAGATAGAGTCTAACAATTTCCGTCTAAACCAGAGGTCTCCAAACCCCTATCCGCGTTCCAGATCCGGCCCCGCGGGGCGTCCCACTGACACTCGGATGGTCGCAGTCTTTCGAGTGTGACGCCCGACCAGTCTTGTACGCGTTACTGTAAAAAAGCAACCCATTAATAGTACTGTTACTTTATTTAAAATGTAACTAATTACAGTGCTCAATTACCACATCACAAACGTAATAAAAATACCAGAAAATAAGTGGTTAATTTCCAGGTTAGTTTTTTTCGTTTACCGTATTTACTCGTGTAATAGCCGCACTATTTATGAACAAGGCCCTTGCGTCGTCTTTCCTTCAGAACACATATACAGCCAATCATCGCGTTGCGCATAAATAACACAGTGAATAACTAGATCGCGAACACGATTCTCCATACAAATGCAATATTCATAGATGGTATCTTCGCGCGAAGACGTCATCTCTGTTCTGTAAACCGCTAGAATCATGCTGTCCTTTGCGGTGATTGGTAATCCGCGTGCTCGAGGAAAAGCGAACCCTCAGGTTTTCTTCGTAAACAGTGTGGCTAATACTCGAGTAAATTCGGTACTTATTATATTGAAATAAAAAATAGAGACATATATCTTAAATGTGGTTACATTTTGTTTCTCGTTGTCATTCACACCTTGTTACGCTTCAACAGCTGTTGTTGTTCGACCTTCTCGTCAGTCATCTCACGTTTTCTGGGGAACCTATCTGGCGCGACGCTGAAGAGCCTCTCGACGGATGCGTGTGAGGGTAAAATCGGTTTTGTAGCGCACAAACACTTTGCGCACCAGTTCCTGGTTGTGTAGTGCTTGGACGGACACTTTAGATCTTCTAGAAAGCGAATTGCTTCACTTTTGCGACCGCCTGTTGAAAGCGTTTCTGGTCGGGGCAGCGAAGTTCTGAAAAAAAATTGTCCGTGGACGGATTCTCCCGAGCGCCCGCACAGACGGCGGCATTGACGACACAGTCGTCTGTACCGGGCAAACCCGGATTGTAACAACCCGTGCACAGGAAACAAGGCACTTTCCAGAGCTCGATCGCCAAAACGTCGCTGAGCGCGTTGACTTTCTAACCCTTCTGGTGTCTTGGTATCTTTTTTTAGTTGTTTAGGAGTAAAAAGAAAAGTGTCCAACGTTGGTGCAACATTGAAGAGTGACGCGGGGGAAAACAAAGCGATTTTTACATAAGAATACTTACAAATTTTAGCTCTTTCGGAGACATATCTTGATAATTGTAATTGACTACGAAAAACAGTAATTGAATTACACTGAACGTTAGGGCAGGGAAAAGAAATGGAAGCGTTAAAAAGTTACAACAAAATGTATTTGAGTACAACTCATCAGTTACTATTTGTAACTCGTGCGAACAAGTCTGCGCCCGGCCTGCAACCCGCTTCTACAAACGCAAAAACAAAACATGCGTAAAAACAAAGGCATAGCGACGAGCATTAAAAACGGAAACAAACTTATTAGAGAGAATATGAAACAAAAACCATAAAAAAGTTCATGTTGCCGCCATATTATTTATGTTACATCCTTATGACTAACATTAATACTCATTGTCCCTTCTTTCATGTCCGTGCAACTATGTTGAAGTTCCTTTGCTTTAAAATAAATATCCTGCTTAGACTCCTCTGTCACTATTGCATATTGTCACTATGAGAACTCCCATCCTCATTTAGGTTGCCCTGAGTAGGTTTCTGTGATTGCCTAAATATGGCGATAACTCACTTTGTTGGCTCTAAGCATCCCAAAAAGGTCATAAATCATAACGATGCGCGGCCGACTTCCCCATTGAAAAAGGCAATCAAAGATCCAACACACCGAGGGCGTCTCCGGCGATGGGAAGAGCTTTGTTCCGGTAGGCAGGACGACATGTGACCAATGAAAACTCGACATTTTGTTGAGATTTCACACCGTGTTATGACAAAATATTATGTTTTTGAGCATGATAAAAGCCAATAAGAGTAATCGAAAAATGTTACGAGGAGAGGGACCATAATACTGAAATTAACATCTAGAAAACAACGCAGTATTTGTTTTTATTTGTTTTTCTGCGGACGTGATGTGTCCGGTCGTCAGCTCTCGAGCGCGCTGGCTGAATTGAATCGTAGTCCGGGCTGTGTGGGCAACGAGCCGTTGCTATTCCAGATATCACTCCGCAGTTCCACCAGTAGGAGGTGCGAGGATCTTTTGCTTCCTATTGCTAACAGTGTTCCTGGTTTCCGGAACATGCTCCTCCCATCGGTGGAAATGACCTCGGTGTGTTGCGTTTTTATTGTTTTTTTAATTTGGAAATCGGCAGCGTGTAGTCATAATTTAGAGATTCTTAGGATGCTTAGTCCCAGCTGAGTGAGTTATGGCCATATTTAGGCGATCTGAGAAACCTCTTCAGGGCAACATTAAGTCTGGTTCACACAGTTGCAACCGACAACGACCGCTTACGACCGCCATGGCTGTTGCGCTTCAACGTCCTAAGCCGTCAGAAGAGGCGTAAAAACGGGTATGTTGGACTCGATTGTAGTCGGTTGCAACTGCACGAACCTCCCTTTAGTCTTCTCCCCTCTGTGAATATGCAATATTCCAATGCGCTTTTATTTAGGACTGTTCATTTTTCTAGGTCAGTTATTTTTAGTATCTTAATTAGCAACATATTTGATTTTGAAATAGAGTATATAAATTCGTTCACTCTGCCGATCCCCAGCGATTTGTGCCACCGTATGCTTGCGCCATCTCTTAGCGGGTTACGGCAGCGCTCCTATAGAAGTCAATGTATTTAATATACAAAAAATCAGCAGAACCCATCCTTTGGGAATGATTATCTACGTTAATGCGAATAGCATCAAACGGTGCGGAGTTATGCGCGTTCGTCAGGTGGCCGGCACACTCTAGATACGCCAGCCCACTCTTGAGGCGATTCTAAATTTGTTGACACTTTCACAGCCCTGCGCACGATCTCCGCAGCCCAGCACGTGCGTTTGTGTCACTTAGGAAGGCGAGCAAAGCACGCGCCATACGCACAAACACTCAAAATGGTACCGACCAGACTTTCTGGCGTCTCAGCTAGTCTCAACCAACGGTACTCTAAACGGTTGTTTATATCTTTACCATAGGACGCGCCTTACAGCGCTGTCACAGCTACCGGTGCGCGCGCGTTCCATGCACGAGGGCTCATTCCGCTGTCGTGAGGGTGAGCACGGCCGCTACATCACCCTCTCCCGAGCGCGGGAGAGGGTGAGCTAGGGGCAGTGCTAAGCCTCACGAGAGCGGAATGAGCCCTCGTGCATGGAACGCGCGCGATGGTAAAGATATAAACAGGTGTTTAGAGTGTCCTGAATGACTGCCTTCATAGCTCTGTGGTTAGCGCGTCTGCCTGTTGATCAAAGGGTCAACGGTTCGAATCCCCGCCGGCGCCGGTCTTTTTTATTTATTTATCGACCCGCGGCGTAAGAGGTTAGATAGCCAGATAGATATATAGATAGATAGATAGATAGATACATAGACGAAAAGTGCGTGAAGTATCCAAAGAATGCTATTCGCATTAATATGGCCATAACACTGAGACGGTGTGATTTGCACAATATGTCATGCAACTACTCCATTCTATCATATACCGCTATTCTTGGGCCGAATTTCAAGATGATTACGTGTAAGCTGCAGGTTCCTCAGTCGAATAATAATTTTGTACGTATTTTTACTGCGGAGAGTATCCAAGTTAATTGAGGTGTACATTTTCTATTGGGTATAGACAACTCGTGTTGATTGTTTAAATTAAATAGGTTTCCTCTTAAGTATTATGTCAAATTTTGTAGCGTCTAAGATCTGCATCACATTTGTAGCAAAACATATTACGGAGGCAGGTCCCTCAATTGTTTTAAAAACAGCGAAATTCAAACTACCACCATTTAAAAATACAGCAAAAAACAAGACTTGCCATGCCACTGGAGTAAGCCACAAGAATCGATAATGTGCTGGGTACGTACCGCTTTTCTTAAAGTTATTTTCTTGGGTTCCTTAGAACGATTTGCCAAATAAGGTGGATTCATTGTCGTTTAGACGTTTATGAACCTTTCCAGCATTCTGCTGCGTACATGAATAAACTAAAAAACTAAAAGAACCGTTTGTATTACGATAAGATAATATAAATAAACGTTTTTAATATGTTCTTGCTAATTAATAATGTTATGTGATTATAACAATGATTTTAATGTAAGGAATGTGAACACTGCAGTGAATAAAGGATTTATGAAAGAATGATTGTTCTTGTGAACTTATAACACTCACATGGCAAAAGTAATATTTAGACACGTATTAAATGTTTTTATGAAATTGATTATGCCAGTCGCCCTTAACACAAATCACGAAAAGAAAAAACTCGTGAAACGAGAGTATTGAAACGTAATTTTCGACTTGATATCACATGCCTCGAAGAGGGCTGAAGCCTAAGATTTTGCAATAGCATCGGCCTGTTTTACACGGCCGTAATATTTGTGTTTTGTAAACAGTTACGAATTCGGCCGATCTCAGGATCTTCCTGGATGGGGCGCGGGTGCCTAAGTTTGAAATGATGAACGTATACCTAAAAACAGTCGAATCATATCCACTTTGAGACAGGATTTTTTTAAAGACGGATCATTTTAGAGGATTCGCTAAAGCAGCAGCTTGTAATCAAAAGCCCTAAATTGTGTATTTCTTCCCGAGTTAAGAACTCGGCCGTTATCAAAAAGTTCATGAATGAGCCGCGTGTCTCCAGATTTGAAATTGTGAACGAGATGCGTGAAAACGGCCTAATTATCCCCAATTTAAACTTTCTAAAAAAAGAAAAACATAACTTATATTTAAAGCACTTGCCATAGTACCGGGACGTGTTCTAGATATTTACATTTTATATTTCGCCTTTAGTTGGGAGCGGCGTTGTCCTCAGACAGCTCCCCGGCGAGGAGCGAGTGCCCAAATTTCAAAAGATGAAAGAATCCGTAATACTGGCAGAACCATCCCCACTTTGAGACCGGCTTACTCAAAAAAGACTGTTCTTAAAGTACTTGCATAGCACCAAGACGAGTTTCGGGGCTTCGTATTTTAAATATTTTATACAGCTATAGACTGAGTTGTCCTCAACAGGTTTCGTTTCGAGGCGCGTGTGTTCATATTTCAAAGGAGTGACAAATGCGTAAAGTCGGGCGAACCGTTTCCAATTTAAAAGTCGTTTTCTCAAAAAAGGACGCATTTTGAAATATTTGCTATATTACCTGGACGTGCTCAAGTGCTGTATATTTTGTATTCCTCTTTTAGACTGGGTTGTCCTTCAAACGTTCCCTGGCGAGGAGCAAACGCCCACATTTCAAAAGATGAACAAAAAAAAAATGCGTCAAAATGTTCAAACAATTTCCATTCTGAAACCGGTTTTTCTCGGAAATGACTCAGTTTAAAGTGTTTCCTGTGGTACCAGGTTGGACTCGATAGCTCTGCATTTTATATTCCTCCTTTAGAAGAGAAATTCGTTGTTCTACAAAAGTTCCCTGGCGAGTTGCGTGCGTCCAAATTTAAAGAGTAGAACCATCCCCACTTTGAAACCGGATTTCTTAAAAAAAAATAATTTTGGAGTACTTGCCTTAGTATCTGGATTTGCTTGAGGGCTCTATACTTTACATTCCGCCTTTATTTGAAGACTGAGTTGTCTTCAAAACGTTCCATGGCGAGGGGTGGGTGCCCACATTTCAAGTGATGAACGAATGCGTAGAAACAGAACAACCCCAATATGAGACAGGTTTTGGTTTTTCCAGAAAGGATTTATTTTTGAGTATTTGCATAGTACTTTGATGTGCTCGAGGGCTCTACATTTCATATTACGTTTTTAGTTGGGAACTCAGTTCTCAAAAAGTTCCCTCACGCCCAAATTTCAAAAAACATGAACAAATGCCTAAAAACGGCCAAACAACCCCCACTTTCAGACCGGTTTTTAAAAAATAATAATTCTGAAATATTTTACATAGTACCTGGATGTGACTGAATTCTCTATATTTTCTATTATGGCTTTAGAATGGGTTGTCCTCTAAACGTTCTCTGGCGAGGAGCGTGTGCCCGAATTTCAAACGTTTCACGAACGCATAAAAATTGCCGAACCATCACCTCTTTGAGATGATGCCACTCGGATAAGCCTTGATGTTTTATGATTTGGCACGGTGGAGGCCGATGATAAAATTACCATCCCTGTTTTCGCAACGCCAACATTGCGCCTTGTGCGTGAGTGGTAACTTTAGCGCACCATCGCGTTTCTCATGTGTTTCAGTATTTGTAAAATTTAGTTATTTAGTCGTCTTCGATGACGCCCACCAAGTTCCTTATTTGAACAATATCTTTAGTTTTACTAATTAGAATTATTCGACAAACACTCGTGAGGTATTCAATTTATCGTGACGATTATAGCCCCTATATAGTGTCCCTCTGGTTGTATAAATTACGTGATTATATGCTCTAGTGAAGGTTTAACGGATAAAAAAAAAACATGTCATCAGCCTAAAATAAGACCCTCTCTACGTTTATAAAGGTAATGCATTTAGCAATGCAGTACAATCGGACGTGGTGTAAATGCCGAATAAACGATAGTTTCTATACATTGTCTCAGCTAAAGCACAAACGCAGCCGACGCTACGACCTGTTGGGACCGATCGTGCAGCGTCAAAAGCTAAAGTAACTCGGCGTTTTCTGTTTACGATTGGTTGAGCGATGTTAGAAAACGATCAGAAACATGACGAACGCCATTTTGGTGCTCTTTGAAGTTTAATAGATGTTTGTTTTCAGAGGCGATCCACTTTTACAAACCGCTAGTCAAGTGAGATTGCGTGATGCGCTTCCTGAGTTTTGCTTCGTCAAGCGAGGACATAGGTGCCTGTGTTTTTGGTGCCTATTTTTTCTTTGTTGGTGCCTATCGGTTTTTAGTAACGTGTTTTTCACTCGAATAGTTGTCTGGTATGTCGCGCAAACGAATAACGAATGATTTGATTGATTTTCGTTTTCCTATTCCTCTGTACTGTTTTCCGTACAGTGCAGGCCCAGGACGGGGTGTCTTAAAGAGAGTCAAGCGAATGGTGGTACCCTCAACACCAATACTATTCTTTAAGTAGCCCAGTCAAACGCTCCATGTTAAAGCCGAGTTAGTTAAAAACGTTTTCCCAGTAGCTTGGTATGATAACTGCATACCGTAAAAAAAGTACGGAACGGTCGACCATGTTTTGCTTGACTGTTGAAACGCGGTCTTCTTTCGGGACTTCCTGCGAAGGACCCTCAAAAAGACTTCCCATTAACGCCCTATGTCATACGTTTTTGAGCGGTAAAAGAGGAAAATTACGTTCCTTAGGACATGATTCAACTGCTGGGCCTGCACAGGATACGGCGGTGCCTCATGGCTGTACGTTACGCGGATGTCGATGTTCGCCCGGTGCATAAGTGTTTTGTTGATCACATGTGCATTCTGAAGGAAATGCATAAGGACCAGCAGCCTACAGCTGAGTGGCTGCGACTTCTTGAGGTGTTGTTTACCCTCAAATTCTTGTTGCGCGTTCGACAAAGCCAAGATGGCTGGTGCCTTTTAGTGTTTTATTGCGATTGTGTGTCACCGACATTTGTCATTGTCTAAATCAAGAAATAAAGAAAAAGATCCGCGTGCATAGCGGAGGTGGCAACACACGAGGCTGTCCCGCAGAGGAATGGGGTTCGAAACCCGTTCAGTCCGGATCCTCTTGTTTTCATTCTGTATTCTTAGAAGAAATCTCCGCCCATTCGCGACTGTCCTCGAGTGTTCTTGATCAGAACAATCCTGATCGTTCTGCCTCTATGAAAGTAGCGATGACGCGCTGCTTCGGGTTAGTTACTCCTTCATCGCAGTCGCAAGATGCTTGGCACTTTTGTCTTCAAGTTTGTAGGCACAAGTTCGCCTGATCGAACGTTTATATAACAGCGATATTACAGCGATAGCTGTTAGTTCCCCGGTAGCATACCACGTTGGGCGGTATCGGGACTACGCCGGTTGGTCCTGGTAACAGGATGGCGGCACCCGGCCGTTGACGCCGGTAAGCTACCGGCCCTGGCCGCCGTTGGGGTTTCGTCTTGCTCACTGGCCAGTTCAGCCGTAGAAGTTGTAGTGACTGGCCGGCATCGGGTTTTTGCTCTCTTTGCTGGCCAGTCTTTCCATGGAGGTTCTAGTAACCGGCCGGAATAGGTATTTTGCTTTCTTTGATGGCCAGTATTTCACATAAAAGGTCAGTAACTGGCCGGCACCGGTATTTCGCTGTCTTTCATGGCCAGTATTTACATTGAAGTGAAGTAACTGGCCGGCATCGTCGTTTTTCTGTTCAGGCTGGCGAGCCCCGACATGGAAATTCCGTTTACTGAGCGGCATCGTTTTTTTTTGCCGTTTTTATTATGCAGTAAAGTGATTGAGATTTTGACGAACCGCGGCAATTTATGAATAGCGAGTGAAAATGTTTGTGTTCCTCAATTCTTCGTAAATGACTGCCGACGCCGGCGTATTGCTTATGATGCTACGAGAGGTACATAACTCTCCTGAGATCATATTACTGATGATTTTAATTGAGTGGGAAAATATGCTATTTCAGGCAGGAATCGGCTGTTTTCTGTGGTAGTTACTATCATCTAACATATATATTTCAAATGTTCACATAGCGAGACGATATCTGCCCCCTAATAGCTTATGTTATACCATATACCGCACAAGAGGAACCCGAATATAAAAACAACTAACGCATAAAAACGAGAAACACCAATGCGTTGTGGATGTTCACAGCGCCGAGTTTGTTAATGTGACCCCTTGACGCTACGAAAAATACATGTTACAACGCCAAACGATACCTTTTCTGAAAGCTATAAATAGTTTAATTATCCGCACTCTACTTGAATTTCAGGAATAGAAACGTGTTTAGGCCTAATAAAAAAGTAAAACTGCGCAGCGCAACTTCGATACGTAAAACCAGGCGGCGCGCAGGGGATAGCGCTGATCTACCAGAACAAAATTAAATACTACTTTCCGAAAGTCAGGAAATTAAGAGATGTGCCTAGTGTGTAGCGCGCTATGAGCTCAGGTAAATAAGTCCCTTGAAATTCGGCATTTGTGTTTTAATAGTGGGTGAAGATGCCCTCTTTCAGACCAACTTCGGCTGCACCACTGTGGCAGTTTTACCACTTACATATTTTCCCATTTTGGTCTAAATATGCCCATTATTATAACCTTCCTTTCATCGTTGAAAGAACTTGAGCTGTTTGCCTACTGCACCGACACACCTATTAGCACAGAGGGAGCGAGTCATTCCGTCAAATCAAGAGGGCCACGGCTTGTGCATTGCATCAGTTTAAACTTGGGCTAGCACTTTTATTTTCATCTGCTGCGTGACTGTTACCCTAAAGTAGGATGCCGACCGACTGCAAAAACATGGAAGATATTTAAAATAATAAAAATCAATATCAATAGTTAGAAAAAACAGCTTTTCTTTACTGCCATTCGAACCCATGACCTCAGGCTCAGAAACACAGAGTGTGAACAGAACAGGCCACAGACACCCGTCGGATTTTCGCGTCTCTTTGTGGAGGTTACATGCCTGCTGAATTCGTTTGGAAGCTTTGTAGGGTTAGTTTCGTGTTTAAACTTTTACTATGTGTTCAGGAAGAATTTCCAGTATTGTGGCAATGTTTACATAATAATTTATTACTGTGTCTCCTATGAGTTTTATAATGCGGTTTGCTGATTGTTTTATTGCAAGTGTGTTGAACATAAACAAACATGGCTTCCGTAAAGTCGTTAGACATTCGTAAAAGCAAACGACAGCAATCCAACCGAATCCACAGCGTATGTCTGGCACGTACTGTCGTGTGTTTGCATATCTGTGTCTTCGGGTCAATTTCCCGCTTAGTCGTGACGCGTGGAGTTTGCCTTAGTTTCAAATGTGTAGCAAAAAGATGGCAGTGACTGTCAGACGTGGAACTACGTCATATCTGCTCAACAGCCAAGATCATGGCACGGCCGTTCCGAAATAAGTTCGTTTCTTTGTTTGTTAGGGCTAGATTATTCTTTCCTGCGTTCAGAAGGCTTGTTATTGTCTGTAGGTAGCTTGGTTTTACCAGTATTACTGATTGTACGCGAATGATGTTATGCGAGGCTGTTTTTCTTCTTTTTTCCTCGATGCAGAGCACTCCATCCTCGTGCTGGTTATCGTTCATAAAATGAACGCTTAGGCAGCGTACTCGTCCAAGGTGCATCAGCAGCGGCGGAACTTTTTGGAAGATTGGTGGGGGGGGGGGGGGAGGTGCGAAGAGCAGAAAAGGGAGGGGGGGGGGTCTTTGTTTGCCTCCCTCCACCATATTGTTTACTAGTAAACTACAATGTTTGGAAGAGCGCGGGCCCCTCCATTGCCGAAGCCACAAGGTTTCACACTATGGGTGGATTCGGCGTGCGTGCTTGCGTGCGGAGAGCTGGGCCAGGCAATAAAAGGCAGCGATTGATTGATCGAGCAAGCCCGTAGCTTCCAGACATTGCATTAGCATATTTGTCAGGATATTGCGTTAACCTAATTGACCCAACCTTTTATTTTTATTTTTCAATCGCCCCTAGTGAATTGTGCATGCTAGGATTGCGTTAGTTTTGTTAGTTTCACATAATCCACAGCACATTTTTCACCTTTAGACGCAGTGCAGCCCTCGCCGAACAGAAGCTAGCATCGACTAGGTCGATTCGTTTCTGCATCACCAGCTGAGCCGAGGTTTAAGTAGTGGGGAAGGATATTTTACGTACGTTTACGTGTGGGGAGAAGTAATCAAAATGAAAACCGTCCCACCGCTCCGCGGACGGCTACCAGCGAGTGGGCGGTCGTCGCGCCGGGTTCGCCAAACGTCATGCGAACAACGATGACCCCGGTATCCAACAGTGTTTATTGAGAACCAGGGGTCTCCAACAAGACACTGCGGTCAAGCGAGCCGTGGACACAGAGTGCCCGCAGCGCCCGCCGACTTGAGAGCCAAAGGGGTAATTGCGAGCGGAGTCATCGCCTGTGGGCCGAGGTCACGCCGCTAACCGTCGTCGCAGAAGTTTGGGCCAAGGCTCTCAGCAGACGAAAGCCCACTAGGAGTAGAGGAGGCCGACTGTAAGAGCCAGGGGAAACGCTAGTGTTGAGTCCTCGCCGGTCGGACGAGCTAACGCTGCGACTCGATCCGTCGTTCGGAGTCCAATCCAGGACTCCTCGACCAGACGGCCTGCCACTCGGAGGAGGGCAGGCCCGACTGTCCCGCGCGATCTCGCTGGTCCGCCAAAAACGAAAGACGCGCGGAGGAGAGTGAGAGAGTAGGCCAGCATAGCGGCGTAGTCTCCACGACACGATACGGAGCGACCAGTCTCGAAGTCAGACGACTCCGCCCGGAACGCCCGCGGCTTACGCCTTCTCGGGGAAGGAAACCAGTGTCTCCCACAAGGTCCATGGCAGTCTGCAAATGTTGTTGGTGGTAGGCTGCCTTATATATGCAGCTGTGTAAAAGCAGCTTGTCCTGGGTGACAATTTAAAATGAGGTTGTATGTTTTAGAAAGTGAAATTTGCATGAGCATACTTGCAATGTGAAACCCCCAAGCCTGTTCTGAACTTTCATCCTCTTGAGATTATATTACCGCCGTTTCTGCTGCACACACACTGCCTACTTCGGCCAGGTGGAGACTCGATTCATATGAAGGTGAACAGGTGATTATCAGCTGCTCTGTGCTGTCCTTGGTGACTTTCTCTCCATTACCGGATGACTTACCATGCTTGTTTCACAAGGTGTTTGAAAAGAAGAGCAAGTCAGCTGCTGCATGATGCTGCCATCACTGACCAGTCGACAATCGCTTGTTCCCCTCTCATATAAATCACAACTGTTCTTCAAGCTCCGCAAGTGTGACGCCTACCTTATTCAGCCTAGCTGTTTTCGTACTGAGCGGTATGTGTAGAGCTAGTTGTCTTCTGTGTACACACAGTGGCTGTGCGGCATCAAACGGGCCCAATTGGCACCTTTAATGCAGTCTCGTGTAGTCCCACTGATGTTTTGTTTTGGCTTGCATGCTGTGTTCACACTTTTTTTCCCTCATTTACTGACAGTCCTAGCTGCCTGTAGAGAGTGAGTGTAAAACATGCCAGCAAGTCTCTAAAGCAGTATGCAGTGCAATTTTGGTGTATTGTGCAAGCCAGAAAGAAGAGACTGCATGTTTCGCAGTTCATGGCTGCGACATAGACATTAGAGAGTTTTAGCTGAGTATTTTGACGGCCCGCTCCGCTCAGCGGGAAAGCACCTGCAAGCGCACAACTCTCAGTCAGAAATGACGAATCGGAGCGAAAAAGCCGATGGAGCAGACAATACCTTCACCCCGATGGCAACAGCCGGCTGAGCGTTATGCGCATGCCTGGTGGCTTTCTCGATCAGTGGCTGAGCAGAGCGGGACGTAAGAAGCGCTCAGCTATAACCTTTCTGGATAGGGGCGGCTGACGTATATATATTTCAGGCATAGGAATGGTCGACATTGCTCACATCAGTTCTCAGTATGAGCAGCAAGTCATCGTAATACGAAAATTAAGATTCAAACTTTCTCTGCCTCTTGCGGACAGGTTTCGAAACATGGGCTCCTGGCAGTATTGTCAGGCTAGACATCATTATACCCAGACACACTCCAATAAACTCTAAGAGAATGAAGTCAGTTGCCACATAGCTTGTGCAAAACTAAACCTGGGACGCACTCCTCCTTCCTGTTTCTTCAATGTATTCAGAACCTTGACTCAGTATGTGATGTCTGCGAAGAAAATTGACCAGATAAACAATATACTTAGAAAATATATGTCCCATACACATGGACCTGCATCAACCAACCAGTGCACACTGCCTCACCACTGATTTGGTGTCGTTCAATTGATCTGCCTGAACTGCTCGCACCTGTCGACATATTAATGTTGATAACGAGGGAATGTTTTCTTGCCATGTGATTCCCTAATGAAAAATACACCAGCCAATCCTAGTGTGACATCAAAGAATTCTGGTGTGACGCCAGAAGATCTGGTGTGCCCACCTGCAATGCTGGTGTATCGAAGCACAACAGCTGGTGTGCCCGCCAGAAATGCTGGTGTACCCGCACACCAGCCTGGTGGGCACACCAAGAAGAAGTCTAGTGTCGCACCACACGGGCTCATGTTCCCACTAGGCAGCCTGGTGTGCACACCACGCAGTTTGATGTGACACCATTATTGTATGTTTGTTGACTTTTCCCCCGTCCGCGAGCGTGTTTTTGATTAGTTTGTGTGACGTCCGTTCCCCCGACGTGGTGCCTCGTTTCCTCCCGTCTTGCGGGTCACCGCAGACCCCATGGCGGGCCTTTGTTCTCAAGAAGTGCCCACCTTGACCCCAACATGTTCCCAAGCGGCCTTGAGCAGCTTGAGGCGTTCTCCTCTTCGGGCGTTTCCCTTTCTCTTTCCGACAGTATTCTTGTTGAAGTTTCAGAAAATAAAGAAGTCTTCTCTGTGAGTCGAAGCCTTAAACATGTGTGTTTGTACGCCTTCCTGACTTCCGACGAACTAAAGATAGACATGGTCTGGTAGCAAAACAACAAAGAAAGCTAGTAAATATTACAGTTTTTAATGCAGAAACCCTAAATCCCTATTGGAAAATCTTGATGACGGAAAGATGACAAAAAAGGCCTCATACAAGCGTAACCGTAATGCGGGACATCCTATACCAACGAAAAGGCGACTCCAGCATAGTGGATTAAGGTCGAGAACGATGGATGCGGGACGGATATCGATACAAATTGTGTCGTAGTTCGTGGAGGCATCCTATACCAGCGGAGTGGATTATGGTTCGGAACCATGGAGGCTCATGGAACCATGGAGAAGTGACGGAACCATACAAGCATAACGTAATGTGAGACATCCTATACCAGCAAAAATGCGATACCAGCGTGGTTGAGCCATAAGCCTCCACCATGGTGGTATCTCCTTTTCACTCTTATGCGGGGCAATTTTTTAAGCTTTACATATTTCTTTAATAAGGTCGTAGAGGTTACACTTTGTGGTTTGTGCAGGTGAGTTACACGGCCAGGGGTACGTAGTATAAAAGTCTAATCGTAACGATCAGTCAGATAATCAAAAATAATTTGTTAATTAACTTTTTAATTAGTGAAAATGAACACATGGTTTCAATTAGAAACTTGCTGATAGTCATTGAAAACCCTAGATCAGCACTTTTTAGAAGGATATAATGCAGGGGTAGCATTTTACGCGTTCTGTAAAAACGCTTCTTTTGGATCCGCTTCTGGGCTTCGGTTTGTTATCGTAGCGCATCTCTGCGCCCACGGTCCTGTTCCCCAGGGGCTTAGACGCGCGACACATCTGCGCCCTGCTTCCCTCTATCCTACGAGGAAGGCGAGGTGGTGGCTTCGCACCGCAGCCACCGGGCAGCAGGATCGAAGGCGCAAAGATGCGCTCTGATAAGAAACCAAAGTCTGGAAACGCGTCCAAATTAAGTATTTGTTTTAGAACGCCGAAAAATGCTGCTTCTGTCTTATATCTTCACAAAAAGAGTTGATTTAGTGCTTCTTGATGATGCTTAGCAAGCTTCTAATTGCAACCATTTGCTATTTTCACTAGTTAAAAATTTAAGGAACACATTATAATTAAAGGGAAGCGAAAGCGATTTTGTAGTTGTGGAAACACATTTAAATATTTTTCATTTGACGTCTACAATTTCAAATGTCGAAATTATTTCGTAATTTGGTGAATCAAGGCTACATAGAATCATTTTCAATGTACCCCTGAAGGTACTCTTCCCGTCGAGTGACGTCACAAAGGAGCCTTCGAAATCTCCGCTCAGGCATCTGCAGCGGCTATCAAAGCTATGCACGCACACGCTATTTTAAAAGGGCAGGAAAAGACGTCATGACTGGTCCAAGTGCGGAAGAATATACTAAAAAGCTTTCGGTTGAACACGCGGCCCTAAAGCGACACACGCTTGGTGGCCGAAAGTTCCTCTCACGACGTCACTACTGGTCAGAAGTTTTTTTCTTTTTTTTTCTCACGTTTAGTAATATCTTTGGGGAAAACGAATGTAATATTCAGATTCACAATTATAAAACTACGCTAGAATCAACCTCCATCTAGTTTTCTGAAAGAAGTCGGGCACTGCTCTCTAATAAGCCGACTCATCACTACAATTAGCCCTTTCATACTACGGCCCCTGGCCATATAACTAACGATGCAAAGAGCGCGTAAATGTAACTTTTGCGGCTTTTTAAAATAAAAACAATTGTAAAGCATACAAAAAAGCACCCTGTAGAATGTCCCCACATACGATACGACTCTATGGTTCCTTCCCCGCTTGCATCAGTCAGGAGAGACTCGCGGACATCCAGGGTTCCACTGGAATGCCGGATGTCGGTGATTCTCTACATCAGAGATTGGTTTGAAACAAGCATGATGTTTGCACACCAATAAGCTCTTGTCCGAGGTCCTCGTGGAGCACTAATCGCGGTGGCGAAATGTAGTGACCTGGTAAATTTTGCATGCAGCAAAGCTTAACTTTGCCCAAAAGATGATAATTATAAATTCAGTACTGAACAAGGATGCCCCTTCAGCTGTCATACCAAACTCCCACTCTTGCAGCTCAGGAGTTCCTAACATGTGCATAGAGGATCAGCACAACTCAGATTTGTGCCGCGAGCGCACCATGAGGTGAAAAATGAGAGGTGTTTACAATTCTCTGTATAGCGAAATTAGAGCGCAGCTCTTGAGGAGGAAGATGGGAGAATATGTCACACCTCCCCTTCCTTCCTTCTTTTCTGCTCTCTCCCATTTAGAGGGAAATTTCCCGATATTTATCAGGAAACTTTCATCACTAAATTTAGCGGGAAAATTGATGTCATCGGACCTCAACCCGAATTCAGTTTTCCCGCTAAATATAGCGGGGAAAATGACGTCACATGACTTTGTGTCACGTCAATCATAAACAAATTCAGTTTTCTTCCAGATTTAGGAGAAAAATTAACGTCACATGACGTCAACATTTATTCAATTTCATGCCAAGCTTAGCGGGGCAGTTATGCTGACGGCGTCGCAACAAAGCGGGAACGTAGGAGCTGCGCTCTAAGAAAAACTAAATGCCTTATATGAAATAAAGTAAAATAAGAGATAAACAAAGAAAATAGAAACTAAGATACCGTTTTAATATCATTTCTTTAGTCCGTTCTCAAATATTTTATTTAAAATAAATGTTTATATTTTATGCCTACAGTTTCAGCATGAATGCAATGATTAGTGCAGACTAGACCTTGTAAACCATAATGTACATGAAAATTAATGTTTGTCACAAAGTCATGTATGAGTCGGTGGCTCAAATCTCTAAATACATTTAAAGTGAGGAACGCTCTTGAATAAAACTTACAGGCTTTGAATTTGACAGTTTAATCATCTATAAGAAACACTGTTTGCCACACAGATTTTTTGTGAGATATCACAAATGAAGCAGCACTGTCATCCTTGCATACCTAAAAGGGTTTGCCTTTTTTAGCATGGCATTTGCTGTTCTGATGCCCATACAGCCCTCTTTAACAAAATTTCCTCTATAGAACTTTTTCTTGGTTCTTAGCTCACATGAATCATACGGTACCTTGAATTCACTCTCGGCATCAACAGTTTTATATATTGATGTGATAGCGAAATGCAAGATGTGTGGGCTTGAGTACGACTCAACAGGCACAGATGTGAAGAGAAGTACCGTAGAAAACTTAAATGTCAAAATAAAGATTATTAGGTAGAAGGCGGGTACTATTATGGATACGGTCAAGAATACAGTTAGCAGATTCAATATGACGAGTATGCGTTAGACGCACACTTAAAGAAACCTGTTGCATCTATATTGATGCAAATGAATTCGGAGAACCAAGCGCTGCAGTCTCGGAGTTGAGTTGAGTGAATGAGTCTACCAAAATAAGTGTAGACGGAACAAGCAGTTTGATCTGCAACAATGAGCATTACATAAGCAAGTGACATGTTATTATTACTGTTACAGTGCCGACTGTCTCTTATAGATTGAAACAAACTGTCAGCTGCGTCATTCAGTGAGTTCTCTCCGTACATTACAGGCTTTGGCTCTCTCAAATGCTTTGCGAGAAAGTTGATGAACTGGAAATATATTACGGAGTTCTAGAAAAACTATGCACATAATCTTATCTCAGCATCGTAAAAATGTGAAAACTTTCTAGAGAAAAGGTTTGTGTAGGAGTTCAATAAAAGAAATACTTGGTTTTGTGAAACAATCTTGCCGTAGTAAACGGATAAAGTTCCCAATGGTAGAGCTAGTCATTACGGATGATTGTGCTCATTGCATAGCATAAACCTTTAATTCTCTATCCACAATATTTACAGGCTCAACTACCTATGAATAAGTGGAACACTTGACATTAAATATTGGTCTCACCGCAACTGTCTGCAAACATCCACATAGTAATTTCTATGAACCTATGTATTTCAAGAGAATTCTTGGTGCGAGCTGTTCAAAACACCATAACACTTTTTAACACTAATAGAAATCCTGTCGTGGGCTACAACTTAAGCAGTTTTCACTTCATTATGAAGAGCAATTACAAATCTTTAAACCTTGAAACATGGCCTCCACTAAATTGTTTTAAGTTGAACGTGCTATGATCTGTTCACTATATGAATCTTTGCAGAGCTGACAATCTGCATGCTCCTGTTTTCTTATATTTCATATCTCGGGACTGCTAGGCGCGATAAGTTAATAAGATTGATGACACCAATGTAACACAATAATTTGTTTTAAGAATATGTTTGGGTATAGCACATGCGAAGCCATCTGCGGGAAGTTAATTGCGTGACACCATCGAACCTACATCCGCGGGCTTTAAGTTCACATGGAAATCATGTAGGCAGACTCCTTTTCGTAATTGGAACTCCATCCAACCCAAGATTTGGATATGTATTTTGCATTTTACGCTTAGTAGTGTTTTAGCTACCTCACTTAAGGAATAGATAACAAAATGCTAATTTTGAGTGGCATACCTAGCACCTGGTGGCACGAGGACTCCCTGTCGTGACGCTAATCAAAAGTCACAGGCAGGCAGATAATGCGATGCTCTAGTTGCTGGGTTTACCTCCCCCATGGTTCTGGACAGACAACAAAAGAAGATTGAGTCCGAGCTTGTGGCCACTAGGATCTTCAGATCTTGAGGCACCCAGGTAGTTGAAACTGAAAACAAATCACACTCAAGTACTTGGCAGAGATACATCACAACAGCTAGCATATTCTTTCGTGATCAACACATAGATCCTTTTATGTTCATACTTTGTACATGTACTTATAAAAAGAAAACTTCTCCTTTACTGCCACAGACAAAATCAACCCCGAGGACAAGGCCATGTAGGCCTTGAAATAATGGGTACCTAATTAAGGCAAATGATTAAACGCCTTTGTTTAACCCTCTTTCGCCCCAACCTCGAAAATTTTTCTCGAATATTCTCATTCCACTGTAAAACTATAATAAAACTAGTGCTGCAATGGAAATATTTTTCTACCCTCATGCTCAGCGAGTGTCGACTGGGGATAAAACTCCAGTTCATACACTCACCGAGCATGAGGGTAGAGTGTGCCAGCAGAGGGCAGGTGTCTGCATAGAAATATATTAGTTGGCGCACCAAGAGGCTAACCGATAAAAATCGGTACTACCCTGAGCGACATGCCGAAAAAGCGCCGATCTCGACTTGGCGCTAACAGCAGTGGTGCACAGTATCTATTTTACTGACTAAAAGGTGCTCAATCATTATTTTCAGCTGCCTAATCAAACTAAATATTCTTCCCGGCTTGCTTTTTAGAAAAATTTCTTAATTTACAGGAACTATTAAGACAACTGCTAAAAAATCAATGGCAAAAGCAACAATCAAATCTGCATGCTCTCCAGTAGCACGACATCTTTGGCAGGCAGACCTGCAGAATGAGCAAGCAGTCTACAAAACAGGGTATGTCCTATGTATATTAGTTTTCGTGCTGCAGAGCAAGTGCTGGAAGGAGGTTTCACCGCATTCATTTTTCACAACCAAATTTCTTACAATCCGTTGAGAACAAGTTTGAGCAGTGAACTTGTCCTCGCCATTGGACTAATGTTTTAGTGTTGCCCGAGAAGACTCAAATAAATTTGTAAATTAAAAACAAGGAAGACCAACCTTCGTAAAATAGATCCGTAACTTTGGCAAAGACAAATTATCTTGACAAAACTATGTGGGCTAGTTTTACTGCGTATATTTGTGTGCTTAACCAATTTTGAGGCAAATCGGCGACAATGAAAAGAAAATGCCCGAGTACCATTAAGGGAAAGACAGGAAGGATGCATACCTACAACTAAAAAAATTTAGAACGACACCGGGGACGAAATTGTATTGAGGGTCTCGGAGTTACTTCCTGCAATGGGCCTGCGCAAACCACATACCAAGGATCCGGTCAGAGCTTGCAGCCATAAGGTGCTTCATACCATAAAGTTCCATAAGCAGCTGCATTTGAAAGTAAAGTGCATTTCGTTTCTCTGCAGAACGGAGAGTTTAATAGCTAGCATGCATTCATTAGGTGATACTCTGATGAATGCGCCGACTTTTCAATGCAGCACGATATCATCAAATTGTTAACCGTGCCGGACAACACTGAAAACCAGAAGCATTATTCCAAACTATTTCAGCTTAAAGTTTACCACGGCAGAAGCTTCAAGCCATCCTTGCGAATTCAGTGCAGAAAGCAAGCCATGTGACCATGTAGTTGAACGCCATGGTACGTCAAGCTTATAATGACGTGTCACGCTGTTTTTGCTGTAATGGCTTGTAGTGTCGAAAGTGGTCCAGTTTAAAGAAATACAATGTATAGACCTTTGGGAGTAGGGCCCTGGCCTACTCACAAAGCATCGACTACTTCGACTAAACGAGGAGTCGACCCAACCCTTTGAAAAATATTATGCCTGCCAGATAATTGTTCTGCATTTAGTTAATACATATGTAGTCAGGTACCAAAAGTCATTAGTGGTTGAGGTGCAGTATCTCTGTAAGTCAGTCATTTTAACATTAAAAACTGCTTGTCAAATAACGGCACTGTCGAGGACATGTAGTCAACTCGAAAAATCGCTGGGCACAAGGTGGTCGTGTAGAGACAGGCAGCAGACATCCCTCTTGGAACGTCCTACGTCGCAATGTAGCTGAAGACTAGGCCAGGGCCCCACTCACAAAAGTGTTTACTTTGTATCTCTTTAAGCTGGACCACTTTTGACACTACAAGCCATTGCAGCAAAAACAGCGTGACACATGATTATAAGCTCGACGTACCATGGCGTCAATCTAGAAGGTCACATGGCTTGCTTTCTGCACTGAATTTGCAAAGATGGCTTGTAGCTTCTGCCGTGGTTAACTTTAAGCTGAGATAGTTTGGAGTAATGGTTCCAGATTTTAGTGTTGCCCGACATGGTTAACAATTTGGTGATATATTGCTTCATTGAAAAGTATGTGCAATGCATGGTTGTATCACCTTATGAATGCATGCTAGCTATTAAACTCTCCGTTCTTCAGAGAAATGAAATGCACTTTGCTGCCAATCGTAGCTGCTTCTGGAACTTCATGGTATGAAGCACCTTATGGCTGCAAGCTCTGACCGATCTTGTTCTGTGGTCTGTGCAGGCCCATTGCAGGGAGTCACTCCGAGTGCCTCACCAGAATTTCCTGCTCGTTGTGGTTCTAAATATTTCTGTTGTACGTATGCATCCTTTCTGTCTTTCCCTTAATGGTACTCGGGCATTTTCATTTTCAGTGTCGCCGATTTGCCTCAAAATTGATTAAGCACATGAATGGAAGCTGTACAACTGTATACCACATATTTGTCTCAAGATAACTTTCATTTGCCAAAGATACAAATTTTGTACGAAAGTTTGTCTTTTTTGTTTTTATTTACAAATTTATTTGAGTTTCGACGGGCAACACTAAAACGTGATGCCAGGGGCAAGGACAAGTTCACTGCTCTAACTTGTTCTTAACTGATTGCAAGAAATTCGGTTAATGTCGTGAAACCTCCTTCCAGCGCTTGCTTTGCAACGCTCAAAAAATTATACATAGGACATGTTCTGTTTTCTAGACTGCATGCTCATATTGCAGGTCTACCTGCCATAGATATCGTGCTACTGGAGAGCAGGCGAATTCGATTGTGGGTTTTGCCATTCTTTTTTTAGCTGTTGTCTTAATAGTTGTTGTGAATTTAGAAAATTTCCGAAAAAGCAAGCCGGAAAGAATATTTAGATTGATTAGGTAGCTGAAAATAATGATTAAGTACCCTTTAGTCAGTAAAATAGATACTGTGTGCCGCTGTTAGTGCCAAATTGAGATCC
Organism: Ixodes ricinus; assembly: GCA_037355805.1. Classification (NCBI taxonomy): domain Eukaryota; kingdom Metazoa; phylum Arthropoda; class Arachnida; order Ixodida; family Ixodidae; genus Ixodes; species Ixodes ricinus. The sequence goes on along the minus strand of JAZHYW010008051.1, from coordinate 2,904 downwards.
GCGCTTTTTCGTCATTTTTCTCGGAGTAGTACCCATCTTTATTGGTTAGCCTCTTGGTGCGCCAACTCAACTCTTTCTATTCAAACACCTGCCCTCTGTTGGTACACTTTAACCTCATGCTCAGTGAGTGTGCGAACTGGAGTTGTATCCCCAGTCGTCTCTCGTTGAGCATGAGGGTAGGAAAATCTTTCCATTCCAGCAGAGCCATACATTGGGAGGGTTTGGCCAGTCTCTGATTTCGCTACCATAGTGTCCCCCTCCTGAGTGAGCCAATCAGCCCACTGCCTAAAGCGAGAGGCTTGAGCGCATGCGCGTGAACTCTCGGCTGCTCGCAGCTGAACGGTGAAAGCCGCCATTTTTAATTCATTCGCCGGCATGGGATCGAAATCCAAATTGCGGTTTTGCTTTTATTTGGCAGGCTTTGGCAATAAGATGATATAGTGTTATTCCTCGGTGGCTTAAAAAGCTAAAGAATGAAGTTTCTCCATGTTTGAACGAAAACTTTTATTCAGGAGAAAAATAAATAAACCCGTAGCAGACGACGTGTAGCCTCAACAGTGCTCCTCGCTGACAGCGTAGCGTCAAAATGGCGGTCGTCCCCTCTTTGCTGCCTTCTTTCTCTTCACTCCTTCGGCGCTCTCCTCCTTTTCCTCGTCTCCAGCGCCTTCGTTGCCACACCCACTGGCCAAACTCTTCCCATATACGGCTCTGCATTGCAGTAGTAGTTTTTTTATAGTCTTTACAGTTGAATGTGAATATTCGACAGAAATCCCTCAGGTTGGGCGAAAGAGGGTTAAAAGAACGCATTTAATCATTTGCCTTAATTAGGCATTCATAATTTCCAGGCCTACATGGCCTTTTCTCGGGGGTGACTATGCCTCTGGCAGTGAAGGAGCAGTTTTTTTAATAGGTACAAGTACAAAGTATAAAAATAAGAGAATCTATGTGCTGATCGCAAAAGAATATCCTAGCCATTGTATTGTAGCTCTGCCAAGTACTTGAGTATGATTTGTTTTTATTTTCAGCTACTTGGGTGCCTCAAGATCTGGAGATCTTAGTGGCCACAAGCTTGAACTCAATCATTTTCTGTGGTCTGGCCAGGACCATGGAGGAGGTAATCCCAGCAAGAAGAGCATCGCAGCATCTCCCTGCCAGTGACTTTTGATTAGCGTCACGACAGTGGAGTCCTCGTGCAATTAGGTGTTAGGTATCCATTCGAAATAAGCATTCTCCTTACATATTCCTTAAGTGAAACAACAAAAGCACTACTAAGCCTGAAATACAAAAGACATTCAAATCTTGGGTTGGATCGAGTTCCAATTACAAAAAGGAGTCTGCAGACATGATTAACATGTGACCTTAAACCCCGCGGATGTAGGTTCGAAGGTGTCACACAAATAACTTCCCGCAGATGGATGGCTTCGCTCATGCTATACCCAAGCAAATTCTTTAAAAAAATCATTGCGTTACGTTGGTATCATCAATCTTATGTACCTATCGCGCCCAGCAGTCGGGAGATGTGAAATATAAAGAAAGAGAAACTTGCACATTGTCAGCTCTGCAAAAATTTATACAGTGAACAGAGCATAGCACGTTCAACTTAAGAAAACAATTCAGTGCAGGCCCAGTTTCAAGGTTTACAGATGTGTAATTGCTCTTCATAATGAAGCGGAAATTTCTTATGTTTCGGCCCCTACAGGCTTTGTATTAGTGTTTAAAAGCGTTATAATGTTTTGAACAGCTCGCACCAAATATTTTTTTAATACATTAGGCTCATTACAAATATTATGTGGATCTTTGCAGACAGTCATGGTGAGACCAATCTTTAATGTCAAGTGTTTCACTTATTCAGAATTGGTTGAGCCTGTAAATATTCTACGTCGCAAATAAAATTTTTATGCTGTGCAGTGGGCACAATCATCCGAAATGACTAGCTCTACCTCGTGGAATTTTATACGTTTACTACGGCAAGAGAGTTTCGCAAAACTAGGTATTTATTTTATTCAACTCCTGCACTAACCTTGTCTCTAGAAACTTTTTATATTATTTACAATGCTGAGATAAGATTCTGGAAATAGTTTTTTTTATAACTACGCTAGAAATTTCCAGTTCATCAACTTTCTCGCAAAGCATTCGACAGAGCCAAACCCTGTAATGTACGAAGGGAACTCACCGAATGACGCGACTGACAGTTTGAAACAGTCGGCACTGTAACAGTAATAATGACATGTCACTTCCTTATATAATGCTCATTGTCGCAGATCAAACTGCTTTTTCCGTCTACACTCATTTTTGGTAGACTCATTCACCGAACTCCCACCCGAGACTGCAGCGCTTGGTTCTCCGAAGTAATTTGCATTAATATAGATGCAACAGGTTTGTTTGAGTGTGCGTCTAACACATATTCTTCATATTGAATGTGCTAACTGTATTCATGACCATATCCATAATTGTTTCCACATTCTGCATAATAATTTTTGTTTCGACATTTGAGTTTTCGACAGTACTTGTCTCAACATCTGTGCTTGTTTTGCCATAGTCAAGCCCATACATCTTGTATTTCGCTATTACATCTATATATAAAACTGTTGAAGCCGAGTGAAGATTTAAGGTACCGAATCTGTCGTGCGAGTTAAGAAAGAACCAATAAAAAGCTCTACAAAGAAAATTTTGTTAAAGGGGGCTGTATGGGCATCAGAATAGCACATGCCATGCTAAAAAATGCAGACTCTTTTAGGTATGCAGGAATGACAGAGCTGTGCCGTTTCTGGTGTGTCACAAATAACTCAGTGCCATACAGTGTTCCTTATGAATGTTCAATCTGTCGAATTCAGAGCCTTCAAGTTTTTTTGAAGAATCTTCCTCACTTCAAATGTATTTAGAAATCTGAGCCATCGACTCATA
>JAZHYW010008050.1:0-176717 GCA_037355805.1 Ixodes ricinus | reverse complement strand
GTAAATGGATTATCCGTTGTTCAACCGAGACAAAGTCGGATCAGATGAACATGCAAAGAACACATTTGGGCATTACCTTTAAGAAACGCTGCACGCACACGCCGTTCAAAATAATCCTGGTCCAGCATCGGCGAACTGCAAAACACTGCTCCCCCATGATCGCACTGCTTGCTGCAGTTGCTAAAGGGCTAATCTTGCTCACTAAATTGGACTAGTAATGAGAACGAAATGCTCTACTTGCGTTGGGATACGTTTCGAGGACTTTAGCTTGATGAAGGGTGCCATCCGACCGAATGACCCACTTGATCTTTTGTCTATGATCACCAAATTAATCAGAATCAATACTTCACAAAAATATTAATGAGCAGAGTTGTGGTTGAATTAAGTATGCCATTAAGAAATTATAAAAACAAAACAAAAACAAAAACAGTGTCATCATTAGTAATCAACACGCGTCCTCGTCTCTCACACGTTTGCAGACGACCTCTCCTGTCTCCAGTCGAGTGTTCACATCCGCCACTGCTTATTCCCGGAAAAGTCAGAACGTCTTCCCTTTTCCTAAAGTTTCGGTCTAACTCCCCGCACGCACCGTCCGCTAACAAGGACCCCAACCGGCCCCAACTGGAACTTCATTCAGCATTCCTATTCCAGAATGCAGGCTTCCAAGTATGAAGCCATCTCGGCAGCGCACCCCTCCAGCTAATTGCCACCGTCGAAAGTGATGATACTCAGGGTTTGCGACTGATCCCCGTTTAAAGTGACAATTGAGTTGATAATGCATCTTGTGCTGATTACAATAAGCTGCCGGTTTCACGTCGCCAACGCATATTTCTGCACACACGAGCCCGACCGTGCAAAGTCACGTGGCGCAAAGCGCATATAGCCGGTTGACCTGCAGTAATTAGCTTCTGCAATGCTCAGACGTGAGTAGGGGAAGGGCTCCATGCTCGCCTTTGAGTATTTTCGGGGTGGTAGTTGCGCTTAGGCAAAAACATCAATAAGCATTCAACAAGAAAAACAAAATAAAACGCAGATTGCTTTCTGGGGAAAAAGGCATAAAGGGGGCGGGGGGGGGGGGGGGGGCAACGTTGCGCTATCCTGACTAACTCCATGTGAAGGTTTAATGGGCTAATATTCTTCTGGTCTAGATTTGTTGGCGCTCGAAGTAGTCTATGCGCTTCTTGAGACTAACTCAAGGCCTATTGGCCTCACACACTCAGTCGCACCCGCACACCCTGGCCGATCTTACAAGTGATTCCAGAAGGAGGGACACTGCGCTGTCGCGTTTCCCGCGAATTCCTTTTCCTGGCTGGCAGTCCCTTCGCTGCGGACCCGCGCCTTGTGTGACCGCGTTAGAAGCGCGGAACTAATGGCATCACCTTTTTTGCCAACATGTTTTTTTCCTTTTGGCCGACTGGTAGAAATGTAATGACTAAATGTCAGTAAATCGTTACTCAGAGAGTAATGAAATTACTTTACAAATTACATTTGAGAAAATGTAAGGGATTAATTACTAAATAAATAAGAGCGTAACGGATTACAGATAATCCTATGACTTGTTACGGATTCCTTCCATGTCTGGATTCGCTACGTCTGAATGTGCCATTCCTGTGCATATGAGTGCTGCATGTTGTGCTTGTTGCTTGTAAATTTGTTGCTCGCAAGAAATATATCTTAGAGGCTGCTGAGATCGCCTGCATATAGAAAGAGAAAGAGAAAGAGAGAGAGAGAGAGAGAGAGAGAGAGGAGGAAGGGCGAGCATGCTGTGGCGTCAGAGCGCCGACCTCTGATTGGAAGGATATATAGTGGGCAGGCGCAGAGGCTGGCGTCCGGCGTTCGAACGCCAGACAGAGGAGCGAGGAGCAGACGACGCTCTTATTTGCTCTGATTGGAAGGACACAGTAGACAGTCTTGCACACGTTACTCGACAAAAAAAGTAATAAATTACAATAACAATTACTCTTGCTCAAAAAGTATTCAATTAGATTACTTGATTACTCAAGATGAAAAGTAATTGGCAGTACTTGAAGAAGTAACCGTTACTTCTCCAATTACTTCAGACTTCCAGAACAATAGTGTTTTCGGCCAGTTTGAAATCGGGTCTTTCATGCTGTGCCTTATTGGATTAGAATCACCTACTTATAAACTACTTATCTTCTTAATCCACCAATTTTGGTAAACGATACTCCTGTCAGAGATTTGGTTCTACGATTCCTTGGTAGGAAACTTGTACGAACTAAGGAGGACGCCATTAGAAACGGAGGAAAACAAAAGTGACGGTAACAAGTAATTTTAGTACCTTGAAATGTAATCTGATTAATGTTGTAATTAATTCCTAATGAGCACAATCAAATGATTTGAAAATTACTTCAAAAACTAATTTGATCACTTGTGATGAGTGCCGTACAAGTCTGACAGTGGGTAGGCACAAAGACATCTGGCGTTTGCGTTTGCCCTCCCTCCTTCCAATCAGAGCTCGACGCTCTGACGCCACCACAAGCTCACATCTCCTCTCTCTGTGTCTTACCGTATTGTGTTTCTAGGGTGTTCACCAGCAGTCTATATGTGTTGCTGTAACACCCTTAGGGTGTTAGCCTTGGGACGAACTGCCTTACACCTTTAAGGGTGTAACATTTTTGTGTGTGCACTTTTTATGTTGCCCGAAGTCGATGCACTTTCAATGCATTGGCTCGATCATCAAGGCTGGACTAAATAGATGTCTACACTTGTTTTGATTTTGTGTGAGAATTACTTTCAGCATTCATTAGGTATCTTGTATTGAGAATCTTACACTTTGCCTGACTCGCAGGTGTTACCGTGAATGCTCTTCATCCTGGCATGATCGAGACCGGAATATCCGACGGCCTTGTGGGCAAGGATCTTTATTTTAGAATCAACTTTTGGATATTTGGAAAGGTAAGTTTTATGCAGTTCTTACATTTCATTTTAAATTGAGTGTTTTATTTTACCTAGCTGTTAAATCCGTCAACATAGCGAACAGTACAATTAAAAAGAAATACACTTTGTTTTTGTAAGAAGCGCAAGTGTGGGTCACTGATATTGTGATGACTTCACGGCTTGATGTGTAGATGTAAATGCTTACTACTCCAGCTCAGAATGTTGGCCAACGCACGCTCGTCGAGACGGCTTAAAATGTTTAGGAAGAAAATTTCTAGAAAATCTCAAAACGAGAAACAAATAGACAAGAGATAAAAAAGACGAAACAATAATCTCTTTTTACAAAATTCTTCGAGCTAGATTATATGGGCACTAAAGTTGATTTTTAAATCATTATTTTATGGCGCAAACCCAGAGTATGCGGCCTCAGCATTCTAGAAACTCTCACTATATGATCATTCATATATTTTTTTCAGTTAAATACGCAACCAAAGGTCACGACGTCTGAGATATCTCCCCCTCCCCCAAAAAGTACTATCGTGATAAGAGGTCGCGTGTTTAGTAGAGAAAAAGACATGAGGTGTCATTTCTAATTTTGGGGTATTCTAGGATACTTAAAGGGCCATAAAAAGACGATATCAAAACCCAGTTTAGTGTTTCTTCAACGCAGCCAACTTGCTTTTATACTTCGTGTCATTCTACGATAGACTAAAGGTAAAAGCTACGGACCGCCAACTCCAATCATCAGCCACTTTGAAATTGCGCGGTATTTTGATTGATGCACGTATCGGTGCCCGCGTCTCGGATCACTGATGAGGATGGGCGGACAGTGATTCTATTCGAATACCACTGAGTGACTCATAAATTTCACATTGTTAATCGAAGCCACAACATAAAGGCTATTTGCAGTGTCGCGAAGCTATATAAATGAGGCAGCGCTCTAATTGTATTTGGAGCATTATTCGTCCATCCCTAGTCAATGTTAAGCATGTCAGAGGTTAGCTAATTGGAACGAGAATGCACCTGGCGACCCGTGGCTTCGGCTTTTTAGTCCGTCGTAGATCGAGACAAAGTATAGATGAACGCAACAATCTGAGACCAGCACTTTGAATTCTAAGCGCTTGAACTCTGTGTATCTTACGCGCAACATATAAATAAGAATGAATGGTCACAGCCATCGTGATTAGACTGTAAAGTGCTTTGCAGCCTGGAGAGGGTCGAGCAAAGCTGACACAGCCTCGTTCACTCCAGTCACAAACAACTGATGAGACGATGGGCATGGCTCGGAATGTTGTCGCTTCGCGATTCTTTCTTTGGTGTTCTCATCGGCTGATGCTGATTGGCTGTGGATCGAAATGGTGGTTGGGACTCACCACGCCCTGCGCTTCTTAATGTGTCAGGCTATATACGAAGAGCAAGTCTTCCAAAATACGTCCTTGGCGCATCGGAATGCGAGGAGGAGCACGCCAATCAGAAGGCAACATAGAGAACGCCCAGGGAACGGGCGATTACGAGGAAGCCAAGTGCGCGCCGTCGTTGGTTGAGGTCGGAGGGGAAACAAAAACACGTGGGAGCGCGTTTGGGGTGTAAACAAATGGAACGAGGTGCCCAAGGACCACAAGAACTTGCACACCGCATAGCGTGCGCGGTCAACTAAAAAGACAAAACAATAAAACTTCTGGTTTGGAATGATGTTAAGAATCATGTCTCGATGGAGCAGGTGGCTTATTCTTGGAATAATTGATTCCGCCGTCGACGATCCACATACTGTGTCTTGACATTCAAACTAAGGCGTGACATTCGGTCACGACCCGAGCTGGATGATTCCTGTTATGTCAATTCACACCGACTGTGCGGCATGCCTTGAAATTAATAAATGGGACACCTTAGCCCTCAGCATCTTGATGGAATATATGTCGTGGAATCGGGTATAGAAAACTTGAAGGACGCTTAAGATTCGCCTTTAAGAATGGAACGCGATAGCGAAACATATAAACACATAAACTCCCGCTCGTTCCAAAGCCGTGCAAGCGTGCCTTGCGTGGCCTTGTCAGTAGCGTGCTGGCTGACAACCGAAGGTTTGTGAGTTCTAAAGCCTCCTACAATTTTTCAAATATTTCTTTGAAGCAAATAATGATTTCACTTTATAAAGTGAAATCATTCAGACATCCGGAGACCTTTAATTTGCGCAACATGTTTTTAATCCCTTTCGTTCCGCGCGTGACGTCACGGCTTCACGTGATTGTTGTGGGTTGTTTAAAATTCTCGCTCGAGGTCATGTGGCTGTGACGTCATGGTCTTATTGACCAATCAGGATTTTCGCGGCACCTCACCGACGCCGGCTTTTTCTGCCGCGCCACCGATTTTTGGTGACAAAACCTCCGTAACGCTTTCGCGTTGAACTGGGGCGACATGGCATCATAATGCCGTAGAAGAAGAGAACGTGAACAGCGTTGTGTTACTTATAGCACAGTGTACTAGAATACGGGGTAGTGTTTGGACCGGCGCGACTCGACAATGGGAACTGGTGAGGCTGCGCGTGTAGACAACAATCGCGGCGCTGCAGTCGACAGGGCAGCAGAAAGTCGCTGCAGTCCGCATGTGCCACAGCACGTACGCGTGCACGTGGTGCACGCGCACAACCACCACCATACTGCAACTGTAACCATATTGGCTCTACTGCCGATGCGCCGGTGTCGACACCTATCGCGATCTACACCACATGCCTTACGCGAGCCACTCCGGTCCCAATACTACCCCGTATTCTAGTACACTGTATTTATAGAGCGGTCTCACTTGACGTACTTGCACCCTGCCCTAACTCTCGTTTGAATGCATATTAACGAACCTTCGTCGTGTTTTTTTAATGCGCCGATGCATTGTTTTCCAGCTCGCTCGGTTTGTTTTGCGTTGCGATTGACTGCGCCAGTCAAAATAGTCGGAAACGAAAGTGAGCATCAGGAGATGCTTGACTTTATCATATTCCTGACATTATTAGTACTCAAGACAACCACCGCTTGATCGAAATGGCCCCGACAGATGCGCCAGGAGGACTGACAAAAACGTAACGGAGCATGCCAGAGTTTACGTGACAGAAATACATCTTGAATCGTACATCTATTTTGTCGTCGTCGACGGAAGCCACTCCAATTCAGTGTTTACCTATCGTGGGAAATTCGCCATCAACTAAGCTGAAATCGACAAAGAAATACCTAATTTGAACACACGCAAAAATATTTATTAAATATATTTTTTTATTAATTTGCATGCGTTGAAATTAAGTTTTTTTGTCCCCAAGTGATAGGTTTTACTCAAAAATATGGGAAAATTTTCCACGATTCGGCCACACAGCCTATTGCTTCTGAATGTTCTTAACAACGGAAACGACGTCAATAATAAAATAATTCCTCACACGCAAAGAAATTGGAAATCAAATATGACAACGCTCATGGCGGAAAGGAAACAGCGTTTTGTAAAGCCCCCTTATAAGTGGAGATTATGTAATATAGCTGTCTTGATAGTAATCGGCGTCTACTCATGCTGTGGCACCACGGCGAGTAGACACGAAAGGTGTGAGTTGCATGACACCATTCGTAGCGGTTAATAATCGAAAACCTTCACGATCGACACCTTAGGAGCCGATTTCTTTATCTTGTCATGATCATGCTGCACGGCTATTTTAGTATCTTGTTTTTCTATATTTTTGGCTTTAGTGCTAGTTATATTTTTGTACTGTCTCGTGCTTAAATGAATTCCCGTCACCTATTCCGCTGCTGTTAATGTTTGTTTTTGCTGATGGTAAAATGTTATATGCTTTTTTATTTATTATAAATTGTTACTATTAATTTTGAGACTAGATTATGTTTCAAAAAAGGTCTTGACAATCGAGGTTTTTATTTTTTTCATTTTGCTTTCTCTTCCTTTTTTTGAATTTTTAAATAATTTCGTTTTCCACATTTACTTTATTAAATCTCTTACGCACTATAACATTCCAGCCAGGTGTCTTATGCAGTTGTATTTCTTTTTGAAAGCTTGTGAGTCACCCACCTGAATATACTGTAGGTGGCTTAAGTTTCGCAAATTTAGCGACTTCAAAAATATCGCGAAAAATTGATCATGCGAATATATTACCCTATCACAGGGGTGGGCAACCTTTTGTTGCACGAGGCTAAATTGCCGTAAAGCGGAGGCGGAGGGGCTGGACGGACGAAAGTAGAGAGGGGGGGGGGGGTGCTAATTTTGCAAAAATTGAAGATGAAAATTAAAAAAAAAACTCTCACATACTTAAAGCAGACATGTACAAGTTACTCAAAAAAAGTAATTAAGTTAAGTTACTCAGTATTGTCCTCAAAAATTAAGTTGAGTTGAGTAGAAAATCTTGAAATGGAAAGTTGATAATTGAGTGCATGACTAACTACCGTAAAAAAGTAGCGAATTACTTTTGAAGATACTTTTATATTTTTTATGGTAACGTGAAAGTACATTGGTTTTGGTCCGTTAGCGAAATTCTGCTAGCCAATTATAAATCGGCTTGTGTTTTTACAGAAATGCTTTAATAGCTGGTTCTGCTTCTGCTTGCCTAATTGTTTTGTATTTTTTTGTTTTTTGGTGAATGACGTAATGTGGATGTATCATTTCTACTTTCAGGTTTAGCACTGCCTCAGCTTAATTTTTGCGAGGCAGTGTTTGCCTATGTATACACCCTGGTGCAAAGTACTTAAAGTAAAGTTCTATAAATACAATGTACTTCCAAAGTAAAGAACAAGTGCTTAACACAATATTTATGATGCCGCTTCATCCCTTATACAGTTTTTTTAAAAACTAATATGCGTTATTCCAGGGGTAATCAAAGGTGCATCAGTTTTGAGGAAATGGCGGCAAATATTGGATAAAGTCAAGCCGCCACAGTGTAGTTGTTTTACTCTCGTGACGAACTATTCAACACAATCAAATAATAAGGCACTTATTTTTATCGGCCTAATAGCCGCCATTACTTCACTGAGAGAAAACGACCAGGTGACATCTCGAAAGACGATGGCGCGTTTTTACATGACGATATGCCATTTTATGTTTTCAAATTTGGGGAACGTACTTTGAAGTCTGGAGTTGTGCGTACCTCGGAAAGTGCCAGAAAAAATATTTTAGCAAAGTGCAAGTCATGCTCAGAGAATGTACTTTAAATAAAGCACATGTTTTCTAAACCTACTTGAAGTAGTACCTTAAGTACCATGTACTTAAACTACTTCCCAACACTGCTTGTTTATTAATCTTGTTATGTAAAAATGCTGGGGGAAATACTGAGTTTTCTCATACGATCTGCGAATCTTGGAAGACCTGGATATTGTCAGCTTATGGTGGAAAGTCAACGCGATGAGGTCATTTTGCGTTCTCCTTTAGAACCCGATTCTTGAAGTAGAGCACAAACTACGGGAGCACCGGATGAGCTTTTAGAGCGGGTGCTGCATTTTGTTGCCTCCTTTGAGTGAGGATTCGGTATGTACACCTCCTGTAGTGGGCGAGAGATTCATACATTGGAAAGAAGCGGGAAAAAAACCCCTCCTTCAAATGCGTCAAGTCTCCTCGAGCTTCGGGACACAAAGAAACGCCAGTCTTTGGCGCAAATCCTACAGTTATTCGGCCTCAGCTGTGTCCGCTCCCCGCGTCTCGTAGCAGGGTTGTTGCAGTGGGGGGATTCGCGAAGATTTGAGAGGGTTTCGGATCCTCCAACTCCTGCCCACGCCACATGCTTCCCCTTCTTTGCCAATATCAGCTCATCTTCCAAGATCTTCTCCCTTTTAGTACAGGAATGTTTGTTTGATACGCAAAGTTACCACTACAATTTGACAGTAATTTGTAATTTGAGTAGAGGTTACTCTACAAAAAGCAATTAAAGTAATACTAATTACCGAAATAAAAATTATAACTACTCAAAAAGTAATTGAAAGTTACTAGACTACAGTAACTTGAGTAGAGTAGTCGAAGTATGTACAGGTCGGACTAAAAGTGGGGTAAAAATATGTTGATCTTGATTCAGGCCCACATAACATAAGTTTGCTCGCGTCCCCTCGCACTAAGAATTCGGGTGTTCAATATTGCTTGCCAGGATGCAAACATTCATATTTAAACTTGTAACACAGAGCGGTAAGGCATAATGGTGGCGCTCATCTGTAATTTGATAGAACTATGTTTTACTTCAGTCTTCTTCTTGAAAAAGTATGTTCGGTGATATACTATACGCAGTGTAGCGAACACTTCGATCAGGGTCGCTGCAAGACTTCGTAGATTTGAAAAGTTTAATTCACGGAAGCCAGCGGAAAACTTAACAAGGTCGTTCGCTACACATGCATTATTCAGCGTATTGCCCGTTTGGGGATCGGCATGATCAGCGAATTATGTATGGCAAAGCTCTTGAACTTGTTGAGAGTTAATGCGGCCGGTTATACAGGGTTTTCAACTAAACATACCTTTTGTCCTTGTGTTTCGGGGGGGGGGCATTTTTGGTGGCGTGCCAGGGGCCGTATATTATTCCTCAGCTGGCAGCATGCGGCCTGCGGACCGCCGGTTGCCGACCCCTTCCCTATGATAACACCACTCTAATTCACTAAAATTTGGGACCACAAAATACTCCCGGAACCAACATTTTGCAATGTTCGTGATATATGTAGCCCGCGAAAATAAAGTACTTTATAGCACTCGATATTACAAAGTGCTGTCTCGTTAATATCAACACCTACCGTTGGCACAAGAACGAGTCCTTCTACGACACAAAAATGTATGCAATGACTCTGTTCGTTCCTGAATATGATTTCTATAGAGCGGTGTTACCATATTAACGGGGGTTTGTATTAACGAGACATGGCTGTACTAACTCCTATTTGTGCCATAATATTAACGAAACAAAACTTTGACTTTGACTTTAACAACACATAATCAACTCACGATATTTTCAGACTGCAAAAGAAGGAGCTCAAGCGTCCATCTACGCTGCTGTGGGATCCCAAAATCAGCGGTGAAACGGGCTGCTACTTTTCCGATTGCCGGAAAGCCTGGATCAACTGGAGGGCTCGCAACGCCGAGCGGAATCGGGAACTCTTCGAGACGTCCGTGAAACTGACTCATCTCGAAGTCTCGCAAGTGAATAAACAAATTTTGAAAGACGAATAAAAAGTGGAAGACGAGTCCAAAGCGAACGATTCCTGGTTCAGTTAGACGTGTACTCGGACCGTAGAAAGTCTAGTAGGAAACCTTGTTAAATACACCTCAGTGCTATGCTCCATTCCTTATACTCCTGTTTCACTTCATGTCCGACTGCAGCTAACGCTGCAAGTCCTAGGGTGCTAACCAAAAGACGCCAGAAGAGTATGCGGAGCGTAAGTTCATCTGCTTCTTTTGCAGGGGTTGTGGTGACGTCAGAAAGACGCCGAGCTCTGATTGGCTCTGATTGAAGGATAGTGGGTAGACCTCAAAGCAAGCTGCCTTGAGGTCTGCCCACTATCCTCCATCAGAGCCAGTCAGAGCTCGACGTCGTTCTGACGTCAAAATAAGCAGACGAACTTGCGCTGGGCATACTAACTGCGCTCATCATCTTTGTGCGTTAGCTATCGTTGACTAAACTACCGACGCACAGTACATGCACCGCGATTTGAGTTTTTTTTTAATGCGTGATTCGTTTATTCGGTGATAGCAAACCTACAAAGAAAACAAGCGCCGTGACGTTGCACTTTTGGCGTAGCTTGACTGGCTCCAACTAATCGTAGCCTTGGCTGTGGTCGGATTTAGAGTGAAACGGAGTATGTGGAGAGCAAGTCGTCTCCTTCCTGCACAGAGTTGCGCTGACGTCAAAACGACGCCAAGCTCCAATTGGCTTTGATTGAGAGTATAGTGAATGGACTCTCAATTCAAAAGATGCCTCGAGACATTCCCACTATTTTTTTATTCAGCCAATAAGAGCTCGTCGTTCCGGCATCATCGCAATTCCTGTGCAAGAAGCAGACAAACTTACGCTCAGCATAGCTAATAATATTAGATTCTTCGACATTAAATTTAATAACATTAGAAGGCAGAAGTGTCCTATTTAACGGGTTAGTGACACGCTGCCGTGAACAGTATACTCGGAGCTTTTAGGGAAACTGTTCTTAGAGCACACGTGATTTCCAACGGTAGAAAATTGTGGTGAATATCTGCGATGAGAACGCCAAAGTGTTGAACCCTTCGAGACTACAGAGGTCATGGCGTAAATGTGAAGCTGGGATTTGAGATTTGTTGGGATGCAGTAATGAGGCTACAACTGTTTTCTAATACCAGTTTACTATGATTGAGTTACGACTCTTATCTGCTTAGGAGAGGCAGACTGCGGCTCATTACGTACACGCTCCTTGCTTCGTGATTGGTTCTTCGACGTTCTTATCAACTAATACTCCATTCCCATTGGTTGTTTAACAATAATGAGATGCGCGGGCTCACCACGTCCTGCGTTTCTTCAGCTGTCGTGTTCAACCATGTTTGACTTTTTTGAAATTCTAACGCCAAGTTCGACCAAGGTTTGACTGAAGTTGGACTTTTGAACGTACGCGCGGAAATTTGAAAACCAGTTTACACCACCAATAGGAGGAAAATTCCCCTATTTGTCGAGTACATTGCTTTATTGTTTCACATTAATAAACAAACTAAAGCATTCAAACTACATAATTTTGTTTTAATGCTGTACAAGCATTGGTAGTTGTCTTTGTAAAATATAGAATAAACTACCGTATTTTCAGGGCTGCAGTCTGCGCCCGGTGTATAGTCCGCAAAGGCAAATTTGGGGTCAAAATAATAAAAGTTTGTTAAGATATTCCGCACCCGGTGCATAGTCCGCGCCTGGTGCACAGCCTGCCCCTGGTGTTTAGTCGACACAGAAATCTTCTCAGGGACGGCACACCTTGAGAAATGTCTGCTTTCTTAGCTCACAAAGAGACTTATAATATACATAAATCATCATTAACATACTCTTTCATTCACAAAATCCGTCTACTCTCGTCATAATCAACGTTATTGAAAAACAAAAATCCTGTATACTCCGCGCGCGCAGATAGTTCGCACAGCCCAAACTTTCAACTTTTAAGCATGTATAATCCGCGGACTATAGCCCGGAAATTCCGGTACTTGATACGTTATTTGTTTCTCAAAATTGAAAACTTTCGCGTAGTAGTCAAGCAGCATTGTCCAAAAGTCGAACTACGTTGAACTTTGTTATAAGATCAAAGGTTTGCCGAACGAGTCGACAAAAGTTTGCGACATTCTTATGTATAACTTATATGTAAAGTTATAAGGTACAGCACAGGCGGAGACACAAACACACACTCAGTTATCCCTGCTGAAATCTGTTTGATTGACGACGAAGCTTCCAAAAATAATAATTTAGGTGTTACTCTTCAGAAGTAACAAATTCAGGTTTTGCGATGCCTCGCCATCAGTATTCAATATAAATAAAGATAACGACAAGGTTTATTCAGGCAAAAATTACAAATAGGCAGCCACTGGCCCGCTTAAGCGTAGACCATCTGTATGCGGGACCCGGCTGTGCATTCGTGGGTTCCAAAACATGTACTCATAAAACATGACTGAATTAGACATGCTCACTAAGCAATTTTTTACAGACACTAATGCAAGTATGTGCATAATTTATGATATTAGAGACAGTGTACATTACAAAAAATTGTGACGTTTGGTAAAATATAAAGAAACGTGCATTGTCACCAAGTACTAAAAGTATAAAAAAACAATAGAACTAATTTGAAAACATCGACAACCTGCAAACACTAATCGTTCTATTCAACATGACTAGCACGCAATGTGACTTCTTTATATGATCATATCGAGTCTGTTAGAGCGTCAATTTCCGGCCTCCCAGTTACTTTTTTGGGGTCATAATTCACTAACCCCCACAGTTTCAGATCTCTCGACGATGGGGTCCGGCAACAAGGGCTCTCCCGGCGAAAACCCAACCTTCCTGATCTTCATTTGCACTTCGGGGTACGAGTAATGATGCCGTCCCGTAACTTCATAGAGCTGCGACCAGTCGATGCCGTCGGCGTAGCTGGGGTGCTGCCCGTTCAGGTTGAGGCCGTTTAAGTTGCTGTGGTGGCAGCTGGTGTACCACCAGCCTCCCCGAAACTTCTCCGCGCAGTTATCGCCGTAAGAATCGTGGTCCTGGTCGAATGTGCTGAAGTTTGCGCCATCCGCGTAGCTGAAGGAGTCCGACCCTGCCAATAGAAGGGAAGACAGATTGTACCCCAGGCGCACGTGCCTGCATTCAGGAGATAATGGCGGGAGTGACCACGAATGCTAATTGTCTCAGACTTCGAATAAGTAGATACAAGGAAGGCACGCTCACACTTTTAATACATCATACAACATACAGTCCGCAGTGGTCTTAGTAAGGCGTGTTTCTTGCTTCTATGACGGGGCTGTTTCATTAGTCTTTTAAAAAGTTGGGGCTCCAATCCACGCTGTGAACGTGGTTGGATAGCGACGCTGTGGTATCATCTGCAACGATTGCGCACTGCACTATAGACCCTTTTTATAGCAAACCCCACCAGGTGGTGCTCCAGTGTTTAACGTCCCTGAGAACTTCCGCTTTATAAAAGGATTAACAAGGGCCACCTAAACACCGCTGCATGAAATGTACGTAGATGAAACGCTTAACCACTAATTCTCCAGGTGTACGCCAAAATAACGGAGTGCGAGATCTGTTAACATTTTTCGGGTATTCTCGTAAACCAACTTGCCAAGATGTAATTTTGTAGAGGCGAAGGCTCTCGTTAGATCTGCAACTTCGTTGTCTGTGTAGCATTTATGCTGTCTAGCATTGGTGACATAAGCAAGCTCAACAGGCTTGCAAAGACGGTGCGATCTGAAGTCGCTTGGGACGCAAGCGGCAGTAAATGTTTGTAAACAGCAAAAGGGTCTATACCAAATGATTGACGAAAGAAAACTAAATGCACTGTACCAAAACCTTTTATATATGAAAGGCTTCGTACGCTGCCGTTTCCGCGGCAGCTTATGCAACCCCAATCATTACCGAAAAGCGCATGCGGGGGGCGCTACGTGCTTCGCATTGTTAGCGAGGCAAGTGACGTCACTCCACACTTCGTACTCTACCGTTGCCTCGGCAGCTTATGCAACCGCAATCTTAACCGGAAAAACGCATGCGGGGAGCGCTACGTGCTTATGATCGCTCGCGCGCGCCTTATAAGCTATCACGGGGCTTTGATACTTGTTTTGTGGTTTTCCTATTGAAACAAGTGTCAAACCCACATGGTAAATTATAAGACGTGCGCTAACGGTGATAAGGCGCGAGCAAGGTTTTTGTGTCGACGGACACAAAAATAACTCGCCTGCGAGTCATATGCAGCTGCGCTGTAAAGAAGCGCGGTAACGGACGTACTTTGGCATGCTTGAAATTCACTCGTGCTCACTTCACGAGCACAGAGAGACTGGAGGCCTGCCAGAAGTATACCTTCGCGTGCATGCTGCACGCGTTTGAGGCTTGTCGGTATCTGCTGGTTTTGCTTGTCGCTCTGGTGGAACTCGAACATAAGAACGCCAAAGAAGAAACCAAGGAGCGAAACATGCGATCATGGTAAGCAACGCCTTTCGTGTTTATGCGGTCAGTGACTAAATGTATATAGGGAGTATTCACTGGCGGCCATAGCTGTGTGCGCAACTGCTGAGCACGTGCCGACGGCGACCTTCCAGAGTTCTTTTGCAGCGTGCATTCCACACCATCTAGACGGCCGGTCTTGGCAGCCCATGAATGTGAGCTCGTTCTGAGCATCCGCTCCAACCATACGCCTAAAATACGACATCCAGTGAATACCCCCGCCCCCCCCCAAATATGGCGTCGTGTATTCACACGACGCCATATTTTAGGGCTCTGTTTAGCACGCACGCTCAGAATGAGCTCACATTAGTAGGCTGCTAAGAGCGGTAATCTTCTTGATGGTGAGGAATGCCTTTTGCAAAAGAACTCTGGAAGCTCGCCGCCAGCACGTGCTAAGCAGTTACGCACACAGCTATGGCCGCCAGTGAATAGTCCTTATGCGCGTAACTCTAAGCAATCTGGAACGTCTACTTTCCCGTAAAGCACTCGGGAGAGCCAATCGCTGAAATCTATGGGGGGGGGGGGGAACTCGGAGAATGACGGGGATGAGCGCATGTGAAAACTACAACAACAAAAAACGTGCTGTGGCACTTGGCTTCAGGTATCACCGTACACGGTGCCACAGCGCAGACCTTTTTTTTTAGGTCTAAACTTGTTTTTTATTTTCTGTTGATTGCAGCGATTGGCTCTGTCTGCCAAGTGCTTCGGATCTTCATTAGAAAGAACACAATATCGGGAGGCGCTATCGTCCCGAGTTCAACAGCATTTAGTGAATTCGTACCTGCCGGTCCTGAATATCCGCTGACGTTCAATTTATAAAAGTTGCTTTCGCTGGCCACCTTGAAAGCGCTGTAGTGTGCTACAAAGGTTTCTCCGGTTCTGTTCCTAAGTTCAATCCGGAGCGTCTGGTTTCGGCCTTCGGACGTCAATGCATGGAGGGCATTGTTTCCTGTAGGAAAAATATAAACAGAAATATTTCGATTCTGGGAACACGGTCATCGTCATAAGGAACCAAAGCAAATCGACCTAATAAAAACCAATTAACAAAGTAAAAAAAAGAATATCCAACCTCAAACGAGTACTTTTTACGTTTATCACTTTTAAATAAAATACACATCGTATTTTCCGGGTTAGAAGTCACACCTTTGTATAAGTCGCACTTACGTAGAGACGGTTGTCTCATAAAAAAGGTTGGTATATAAGTAGCACCTTTCTATGAGTAACCCCCGTATATTTGTACAGTCCGCTGGGTGAGCCTGCTTTAAAAAAACCCGGGTATCCGTATTATGACCGAGAAATAGGCGACGGCAAAGCAAGTTTTAATATTCTCGTCAAATGATCCAACTTGAAGTATAACCTCCATGGAAAATTTACGCAGTTAATGTTCAAGCTTAGAGAGAAAATAGACGCATAGCCGAACCGCTTTGAAAAACGCACCGACGGGGAAAAAAACAACAACAAAGAACAGCGACCTATACTTTAGTAAAATTGGCAGATATCTTATTTTAAATTACCGCAGCGGCTTGTTTACCTGCAACATGTGGGATATCAATTACGTACCAAGTAAATGAAGGTAGTTTGAAAACCTGGTAATTTACCAAGTCGTGAGTCTCATATTAAAAGCCGTTTATAGTCGTTGCCAGGTTAGGAACAGAGTAGGAGAACTGCCGAGCTTCCGCCTGGCTTTGACTATGAGTGCGACGAAGTGTTAGCATAGTCAGGAAGCTCGTACTGGAGGCAGAGCCCATATTGGGTTCTTAATCTATCATTGACTATAGTAATATAAAAGCTATCTAATGTTAGTGTGACGCAAAACGTCACACTAACAAAGATATACATTTTTCTGGGGATATACAGAACCAATCAGCGCTATTGTTGCGAATATTAAAGGTATTCGAAAGCGGCTACAGAGAGTTCCTGGTGGTATGCATCACATAACGCAATCAATATTAGGGTGCAACTCTTAATCCGGTTCTCCGTAAGCCGTGCACTGTCTGAACATGCTTGAAAACGTTTCATACCGCGGTTAAAGCAACGGCCACGTACATCGAATTTTTAACGCGATAGTGTTTAAGAGCTCGTGTCACGCAGAATATCTGCCGTCGGTGCTCGGTGGGACCAAAAAATCCCATAATGCAACGCGCGCGGCCACGTTTGGCGTTACACGTGACTGTGACGTCATGACCCTATCGACCCGCTAAATTTGGCGGGAGAAAATTTAGCAGAACACGTTTTCCCGACAATTTTTGCGTAAAATTTTCCCAGCAAATTTAGCACGAATATGTTTCCCGCGAAATTTCGCGGAATAGTTTTTCGCCCGATTCGCTAAATTTAACGGGTAGATAAGGTCATGAGGTCACAGCCACCTGTTGACGTCACGCGTACGACGTCTCACGTGACGTCACAAGATGTCGCGTGACACGTGACGTTACCGACTAGTACCACGCACACACGCTTGCATGGCTTGGGAACGAGCGCGGCTTTATATGAGAAGGCTTTCCGAACTGGCGCCCGATAACGCTATCGCGTTCCACGCTTAAAGAGCGAAGCTTAAGCGTCCCCCAAGTTTTTTTCAGCACATTATACCCACTAAAAAGGCATACCTCCTTCAAAAGCTACATTTCTTTTCAAGAATGAACACGTTTGGATTAGGAAACCGGATGATAATGCGTAAGACACTGGTTTGAATTCCAGGAAGCATGGTTCGGTACAGGAGTTTACTTAAATCAGAATATGAATAGTTATTTTTATTACTGTAAAGCTTTCAAGGAGGGAAGTTTTTCGATTGCGGGAGGAGGAACCTTTTGAATGCGCATTTTGCAAGATATTTTGATTTTACTTCAACTGAGAACGATGGCAATTGTTTCGTCGAACGACGTTTTATCAAAAATCACTTCGTCGATAATGCAACGTTTCGTCGACAGTTCGTTTCATCGAAATCATCATCGATTTCGATGATCCGCGTTCGCTTCATCGGGACACCTTGCGAGGTTTACTCGAAAGCGCCTTTTCGCGCACATCGCCTCTGTAGCCGGCATCAGGATGGTAGCCTAGCTTGCCGAACCCTTGGCGGTTCCGATGAGACCTTATGCAAGCTTAGGCTTGAGATTATTTTAATTTTTTTTCCGAGCGGAGCGAAGACGAAGCGAGGGTACGACCGCGCGTAGCACGTTCTATTTAAAAACCTAAAATTTAAGCTCGCGACTTGTTTTCTCTATCAGAGCCGTTTGGATGAGTCCGCTTGAGTTCTCGTATGCTTCCAGCGAACGAAAGAAAGCCGGTAATCCAATCTAATCCAATCCAATCCACTTTGTAGAAAAAGACGTTGTTGAGGAAACGTCCTATAGAGCATCGTGTCCATAAAGTGAGTTTCCACGAAACTTCACGGTGCCGGCGAAACGCGTATCCATAAAGCCTGTGTCGATGAGACGTTGTCCACGAAACGTGTTTCCACGAAACGTGTTTTGACGGAACGACGCGGACCCAGCTGTGAATAATCGCGAAAGAAGCATATCGCCACGTAAAACCCGTGCGTGATTGTGAAAAGCAAACTCACCAATCCAGTACTCTTTCCCGGGTTTGCCGAAACCTCGGGCGTACTCTGTCCAATTGCGATAAAAGTAGAACACGTTATTACCGAACTGTCCTCTGTTCTGAATCACCTAGAGAGAAAAAGAGCAGGCAAGCAATTGGTTGAGTAATACAAGTGCACGTGATCGCTTTATCACGACGCTTGACCCTACACTCTGAGAAGTCTGGGGCGTCTACTCTGCCCCAGATTTACTTGGGGGCGTGGGGATTGCTGCAATCTAGGTGGGAGCTCGGCGATTGAATTGTCTGCGCTATGGCGGTGCATATGATGTTTAATTATCATGCTCAGTGCCACAGCGCGCAGACAGTTTTTCCCTCTGAGTTTGCAGCTTTGCAGATGAATACAGTTTTGAAATTGAACCTGTTTTTTTTTTCAGTTACAACCAGGACACAGCTGCTTAATTTTAGTTACTTCTCAAGCGCTACTTGTGCTCAAGCGCCTCAGATCAGAAGTTGCGATTTTTGAAAACCACATCTGACCACCGGAGCATAAAACGTATGTGCGCCCAAAAAGTAATGGGAATAAATTTACTGCAGTCCGAAGGTGGCACTGGTAGATGCTGGATCATCCATCGAACAGGGCGGAGGTAAGGAACTTGATAAGTTTCTGCTGGGCGTGTAGAGTAACATAGACCTATAGTATAAGGAAAAAAAATGGCCCAAATCGCTGCATTGTCGTTAAAATGCGATAGTTTTTTTGCGCCGTCTTGTACTGCGTAAAGGTTTCTTAATAAAACTGCTTGGAAACTTCCGTGAAAATTCTAGGAATATTATTTGTCGACGCCCACGAAGTCTTCTGTCACATTTAAAAAAAGTTCAAATAATGCTCTGACCTAACTGTTTGCTTCCAGTGGCGGAGCCTCCCGAGATCAACCAACGACTTTTGTTGTGGCAAGAATTACTGGAATTCCAATGTTTCTGTCTTACTATATCCATATAAATATATAATATGTATATACGTAAACACGATAAAACCCTTGGTAGCTGTAATTTCTATTCAGAAGCTCATATATTATACCACATTTGTTGGGCGCATTACCCATTGCATGCATAACTGAAGTAGGTGTAGTATAATTAGGGTTCCGTGTTTTCGGTGTTAATTTTTCTTCAAAATCGGGTGTTTTTGTGGGGTCTATTTTATGATACGGATTCGGTTCTTTTCGGTATAAAATTATGGTGTCTGACAAAAGCATAAATTCCGGGATTATCGGGGTTAGGGTGTTCTAGAACTCGGACGTGTGCCGACCACATCGGCATCTCTATAAGGTTGAGTGTCAAGTAGTCCAATTCTGCCGCAGGGGCGGGGGGGGGGGGGGGGGCGCTGCCGGTCACAGCGGAGCCAGGAGGCCGGTCAGGCAGCGTTTAGCAAGGCTGACTTCCGGCGTGTTGGTGTGACTATTTCTTCTTGTTTTATGCGTTGTGTGCAGCGATACAATACTGTGTGACTGCTAGCTGTGCCGAAGAGACAGGGAACTCACAACGCTGTCAAATATGGCGAAGGAAAAGACGGCATGGTGCTGTTTTCTGCCGGGGTGCAACGTGGGTTACAGGCTTGCAGTACAGGCAAAGAGAGACTCCTTGTTTCGGACGCCGAGCGATGCCTCCCTATTCGCTGAATGGGATCGTCTGATTCCAAGGCAAACAAATAAAACTGATGAAGAGAAAAAAAAAAAGTCTAATAAAGATGTGTGACTTTTGTGATATGTCAGAGGAAGCAAAGTTCTTCAAGGGGGTTGGCTCTTCAATAAACACAGCAGTTGAAGTTGCTTCTTTTATCTTGCCAGTATTTGTGTTTATTTTTATTTTATGCGTACACACTGGATGAAATCAATTAAGACATTTCCTGGTTTATAAACTTTGGGTGAGAATGCAGAAGGCAAAGAAAAGCACGCTTTCACTAATCCATGCTATAGAAAAAAATATCATTAACTCTAGAACAAAAACTAGGTATTGAATAAGGATGGCTAGTTGGGCTAGTTGGTTTTCATCATGGTGGAATACGCCAAAACAGCACGGACGAAAACGAAGGAGAACTGGACAGGACGCAGGTATTGAAATGTCTGCAAAATGTACAACTGCCGAAAAAAAAAACTTTGACACTAAAGTGGAGAGAAAATCATCGCATATTATATCATAACTGAAACTTCGCTTTCGTAATGCTGGTATGCAAGGTAAGATAGACAATCATTCTTTTATAACAACAAAACTAAAAAAAGATCAAAGAAGCGAGACTATGTAAGTAACTGCCAATCCCAAGCGGTATTTGCGCTTTAAATATAAACTTTTGCCGCCTGCGCAAGTCACCTTTTACTCACAGGGGTGTGAGATAGGCAGGAACTTATTCTTCCTCAAAACCGAGCATAGAAAAACAAACGAAAAATACGACCATTTTCACGCCGAGAAAAGCATCTCTCTACGACCGCCAGGCCTCTGTCAGCCGTCAGAGACCTGGCCTTCAAGCCACAAAGAAGCTAAGCCTCAGCGAAACGTCTGCAGCGACTCCGGTGATTCCAGGTGAAGTGTTTTCAAGAACCCTCCGTACTAATGCATTGTAGACAAACGTTTGGGCTTTGGTTCATAGCGCAAGGCCCCTAGCAAGCGCACAGCAGACATCGCCTGCTAGGAGCCTAGTCAGTCGAAACTCTGTTGTAGCTTTTTGCCTCAGCTCCAAGACAAATTCTGTATTTTCTAAAATTCTAAGACGAAAAAAAAATAAATAAAAAAAGGTAATAGAATAAGCAAAACGTTCATAGAATTCCGCCTTCGAGAACTCTTGGCGTTTATCGCCCCTTGTTTTCTTTCCTCTGGTTTCTCAGGAGTGCATATCTCTTCATGGTAATCGTACTGCCGCGTACGTGGAGGAGTTTGCCGACGCACGCGGCTGTCACGTGGAGGAAATAGATCGAAACCCCGTGTGACCAACACCACCTATAATGGTCAAAGTCTGTGCACTAGAAGTTTGACGTCATCACAGCGAGATGGAGCAAAGACACGGATTGTACAGGAGTGCATACGTCGGCCTTCTGCCAGGCCTGGTGTCCCCATCAACGCGTTGAAGGAGTCTCGGCATCGGGCTTGCGTTCAATTGTTTATTTGGTGCCGTCCGACTATATGATGACGCTCCGTAAAGGAAAAAAGGGTAATTCGCGGGCATCGGTTATTTTAGCTACCGCCGGCTCGGCGCTGTTCTTTCTCGTATACCAATCGGCTCTTTTGGAAGGTTCTAGTTCATTCTACAGGCTGTCATCGCGTGTCCTGGTCCGTGGACCTCGTTCAGAACGTTTTCCTGAACGTGGAACCACGTCTACGAGGCAGTCCGTCTTATAATCTAGGGTTTTCGTTTATAAACACGGAGAGCTTAAAAAAAAAAAAGGCAGGGCGTTGCTAGTTTTAAACATCTGGTCATCGTTTCGCAGCCAATGAGATTGTTGCGCTTGAAAATACGAACTCAGATGAACCAATCACCAAGTAAGAAGTACGAACATTAAAGGCCATGCCCTGCGTTATGAAGCTCTCAGTGATTAAATGTTGGTTAACAGATTTGCGACTGCTAACGACCGGAGAGGCTAAAAACCGATTTTAATGAGCCTCTTGCGACTGTTTACGACCGTCTAACGATCGTCGTGACCAGTCACAATTAACTCAATACCGGATTTTAGCCTCTCCGGTCGTAAGCAGCCGCAAGTGTATGCCTCGTGGTTGCTAGCGCAAGTCTGCCTAATAACACGTTTATTTGTAAGTTTTACATCCATTTGTCCGTTTAATTTGCGACGATATATCCTACAAGTTGGCATCGAGAACAATCTAGCCCGTCAAAAGTCTAATACTTCAGATTGTGCAAATCAACTAGCTGTCTAATTGAGAGGCAAAAACATCGGAAAACGAAGAGTAGAATATTATTTTTCTAGTTCTTTCGATTTATGGAAAATTGTTATGATTACGCAGTCTCGAGATATACCCAGTAAAATAAGGGAAGAGAGATGCAAACAACAGGACTATATCGCTTACTGTCCAACCGCCTCCTTCGGTATTCATGTCGCAGTACACCGGGCGACCCGTGGTGCCGCCATTCACGAAAATGGTGTAGACTCCGCTCGTGTTTTGACCAGCCCTTTGAAGATCGCTGCAGTCTCGGGGAATGGCGTTCTCTGTAATGAGGATTACAAATACAAAAAAGTCTTCGGTCAAAAAAGGCTTAGTTTGTGGATAGTCTCTTAGAGGGACACTGCACGGGTATTTATGCTTGCCGAAGTTCTTATTTGAACATGACCTATAAAAGCCCAACTACCCGGAATACAATTTGTGGCTCGAAATTTGTTCTCTTTTCGCCCGAAAACAGTCGGTCGAGAAATGGCCGGTTGCAGTCGCGCTCACTCTCGTTTTTCTTGTCACGTGGAGTTCAAACTATGTGTACCAAATATATTCGAAGTCGTGGCTTATGCAAGACACACATTCAATATTACAAATAGAAAAAAAATGTGAACCACATTTTCTTCTGGCCTCCAATAAACCCGCAAATACGTTTATCGAACAAAAAGGCTCGAGGTACACCTAAGCACTTCGTATGAGTTATGAATGCGAAAGCATGTACGTCATTCGTTCGCTCCCTTTTTTCGTTTGCAGCGTATTTGCGTCGACGACAGAGCGGCGCGCTTTGCCGCCGAGGAGATGGCAGCTCTACTCATGGGCGTACCAACCGGGGGGCAAGGGGGCGCTTGCCCCCCCAGTTCCCGAGAGTGGGGGGCAAGAGATGTGTTTTGCCCCCCTGAAACAGCCACCACTGGGCACGGCAAACAATTGGCCGGCGGCGCCCAAGGGATGAGGGCACCGCCCCCCGGCCCTGGGGGGGGCGGGCGAGGATTTGATGGCTTGCCCGCCCCTCCCCCCCCCCCCGCCAAAAAAAAGAAACAAGTTGGTACGCCACTGGCTCTCCTCGCTCCTCTGACCTTGGGCGTTTCGTGTTAGCGGCGCGCTGACGGACACGCAGCGCCATGGGATGGCCGTCGTTGAAATTGACGCGCAGCGGCCGATGGGAGCATCGTCGACGCGCGCCAGCCAATGGGACCGAAGCCAAGAATCCATCAGCTTTATTCCGCTCTGGGGTATTTAGGTGCCGTTGGCTAGTTTTTCGCGTGGTTTCATAGCTAGGAGGTGGTTTCACTTGTAGAGAGGATTTAAGGTGCCGCTTGGCGCGGTTTCAAAGCTGATGACGTCGGCTCGCTCCATGAGACAGTTAATGCTTTCACATTACAAATGTTGCACATATCACGAAAAGTACATGTACAAAAGTACAATATGGCGACGTACCGCGAGCTGGACGACTCGGTGGCGGCGCATGGCGGACTAACGTTGCGACAGGCGTGGGACCGCTACTTCGGAACTGTCGTTCGTGATACCGGCCAATCGATCTTCAAGCGCAGAACATCGGGCGGAAGGAATATTAGTTAGAAAGATTCGCACGACAAACGGTTCAGGCTTGTTTGTCGTCGTCGTCGTCTGCTTCAGAGGCCGGAGAAGCGGAGGAAAAAGAAACACGGTTGGGTGTAGCCACGTGACTTCCGGCCATGAGCTTCGGTGCTATTGTTTAAATTTCTGGTTTGGAGCAGTTGAGCTTTTTTTTTACTTTATTTTAAATGTACGTGACTCTTCAGCAAAATATTGAATAATGCGTCGCCGGACACCCTGTTAAATCGCCCAGCAAACAAAGTTTTTTTTTGTGAAAAGGAGGGGGGGGGGGTATTCAAGGCTGGATCACGCACATGTGAGTGCTTACGACCGAGTGCCTTAAAACTTCTTAAGATCTCATACGACGAAAGCAGAGCCGTTAATACTCAGAGAATTTTACATTCTTAAGGAGATTTTGACAGCCTGGCAACCACAGCAGAGTAGTCTGACAACCGGGGGATGACTACTTCCGTCCTCCATTTTGTGGCTGTGACTCATTGGAACTCAGTGCGATTTCTCAGGAATAAACAAGACAAAAGAGTAATGCCATCTTGGGTTATTGCAAAATCCGCTGGTTCTAGCGGGCAACAAGCTCCGCCTAGTGGCCAAACTCTCTCAGTATAAATGGCTCTGGATGAAAGGAAAGAACACACTGGCGCCATCTATCGGGCAGCCGTGGAACATTTAACATTACCGTGCTTTCCCTCTTTTTTTCGTGCATAATTTCTTCTTTTTGTAGCTTGAGAACACTTTTGAGAATGTTATAAACGACCGTTTCTCATACAGCACGTACATTTGATTTCGCAAATACTGGAAAACCTTCGCTCTAGTGAAATTCAGGTCCAGGGTCATCTCATAGATGAAGCTACCGCGAGTGTCTGAGCAAAGTGACTTTAGTTCTGAGAGCCTAGATTGAGGAGAGGATTCATCTCAGAGCATGGGGAGCGTTTGCAATTTAAAGTGAAGCTAAAAGGGTTCTTAAAAAAAAAAAAGAGTTAGAGGTGAATTTTAGAGTATTTTTATCCCGTGAATCTGAATATTCACATTCGTTTTCTCCGAAGATGTAACTAAACTCAAGAAAACACTAAGAAGTTAAAACCTCCGACAAGTCGTTACCTTACATACCAGGATCTTTCAGCTGCTAAGCGCGTGTTGCTCGTGTGAGCAGCGCGTGCAATTGCAAACTTGCCAAGTATATTCTCCCGCACTAACGCCAGCCGTGACGCCTTTTTTTAACCTTTTTGAGAATAGCAAGAGTGCGCGTGCATAGCTTTGATAGGCGCTGAAGATGCGCGAGAGCGAATATTCTGAAAACTTTTCTTATTACGTAACGCTCCGGGAAGGACGGGCTTCGGCCGTACTTTAAAAATAATTTTCTGCAGCCTCGGTGAACCGAATTAAAAAATATTCTTGATACGGAACCGCTTCAATTTCCCTTTGATGGCGGACGCCTCCTGCGGTGATTGGTCGCAAGTGCGCATGCGCTGCGCTTTTGCGTGGCGATGGTGAAAGAAGGCGGAAATGCCGAAGACGTTTGCAGACCACTGATCTCTATGACAATTGCTGGGTCGCGCATCCCCGCTCCGCGAGTGCGACCACCGGACGGCCATCTTGCATGTCGAATTGTTTTGTTTTGCTAGCGTTGCAGAGGCCGGCGGCAGCGTGCTAAAGACACGTTTTCTGCTCGTTCGTCGTCATTTGCCGAAGACGTTCTTTAAGATCCTGTGTGAGCCGTTATACTTGCCGTTGAGGACACGTGGAAATGTTTACGAAAGCGCAGTGCCGCAGGAAAAGGCACAACTCGTCGAAATCAAGTTTCGCCGGTCTCGCGGCGTGTTCAAAGCTTCCTTGGCACGCCGAAGTGCTGTGTCTCTGTGCCTCCGCACGCTTCGGAGACCTGATCAAGAAGTCGACGCCGTGTGGATTGTGTTTTGCGAGTGCAATGTGTGCCATGAAGGCACCCTAGTGTGAACACTTGAGTCGGGGAGGGAGTCCTTCTGGTTCCGCCGGTCACTGACGTCACGCACATCCCTCCACGAAAAGCATACCCCGTGTGAATAAACCTTTAACACAGTACCGAACAGGATGCGCCAAGTGTCAGATGACGCTCACTTTCCTATGAGCTTATTAAGGGCTGTTTATACTCCGACGTTGAGCGCAGTGAACGCAGTGTTGCGCAGAACGCGCGCCTTTCATTGGCCGGCGGCCAGGAGACTCAATTTCTGCGAACAATCAGTATCTGTGTGCGCTGCGCTACGCCGCGCCCGTCGACGTTACGTTGGAGTATAAACGTACCTTTATGCCTTGAGGATAAAGGGCACGTGGAGCGAAAGCTCGCGATGCAGAACTCGGAGACGCTTGGTTCAATCCCGACCCCTGCCCGTTTCGATCTGGATGAGCATCGCAACGGCGTGCGGTCGTGTATCCCTACTGCGTGGTGTACGTTAAAGACCCCAGGCTAGCGGTTGTACTGCACTGGTTAATTTCTCATCTACAGCTGAAACACCAGGGGCCCATTAAGGCTGACTAACTTCCGGCTGCATAAACGTACACACAACTTTATTTAGGATAGAACGCAATACACAACTTTATTAAGGATAGAGAGCAATATAACACACTAGCTTTCAGTGAAAAAAAAGAAGAAAAAAGACAAAGCTAATTTGAAATTTACAAATTTGTCGCTTCTATGTACTCATTCCTCAGCTGCAGGGCAGTGGCGTAGCTAGGCTATCCGGCGCCCGGGGCCCTTAGTTCTTTCGCAGCCTCCCCCCCCCCCCCCTCCTCCCCTACCCCTTTCACTCCTCGAGATTGCAACCAGTAAAGCGGCGGGGGTGGGGGGGGGGGGGGCGGATCCGCCAGAAGTGGCAGTCCTCCCCCTTCACTGCCCGAGATCACAACTAGTGAAGCGGAGGGGGAGGGGGGGGCTGATGACGCCACAGGTGGCACCTCCTCTACGTGACTGGGACGCCTGGAACCCGGGGCACAGGGCACACCGGCCTCCTTCGTTACTACGTCACTTCTGCGGGGGCATAAGGCGGATGAACAACTTATTTTTTGCAAATAATTATTCAGTGTTTAAACAGTCTTACTTTAAAAGACCGGTATTTTAATCTACTCAAAAATAAGAAAATCATAGTTCCTGCTTTTTTCTATCGCTCTAAGTATACCAAAAATATTAAAATGATATGCTTCCTATTTTAATTTGAAACTTGAGGCATATGATTTCACAATATTATAAATTTCGAAATGCATACTTTTTTGATTGCGCCATCATTTATGAATAAATATTACATTTTGATCAGATATAACCCTTGATAGGTGTTTTATTAAAAAAAAACATAAACTGAATAAAAGATCAATATTATCCTTGCTAATGTTAAGGGCGCATCGCAAGTTGAGTCATGTTAATAGAGCTGTAGGACTCGAATCACAGCTTTACAAGGAGCTTTTCATATCGGCACTTTCTTTGTGGTAGACACAAGCCCGTGTGTGTTCAATCGACGGTCTCGGCTCTATAGCTTTAAAACCCAGACATGTTTACGATGTTTGGCACGAAATCAAGATGGCCTATCGATAGGTTCGTTCAGTTTGTAATTTTCGTACCTCTGATATTTGCCACAATTGTCGACAGCTCTCTCACGTGCTGCTGCGCCTTCGCCAAGGCCAGCAGCAGAGACCCAGAGTCGACGGAGAGACCAAAACTCAGGACCGTCGACAGGACAACGATACGCAGGATCATGTCGCTCGGTCGACCAAAACAGGAACTGAAAAGAGACGTTTCAAAATTAGCTTACGTTCAGGACAGTGTACGTATCCTAGAAAACACGCAGTCCTATGTGACATGAATAGATCGGACCAATCGTCAACACTAGACACCTTAATACTGCCGCATTCCTCTAATATTTTCAGGTTGGACCTGAAATCACATCCTAATCACATCCTAATCACATCAGTTCTCGTTATGCGCGCCAACAAAAATAAATTAGTATTTAGATGTTTAGACAGCGGGAGTTTAGTCAACCAGTGTATGGCGACATATTTACACGCTGTGGATGAACACTTTAGCCATGGCAACCACACGCCGGTACGTTATTCATCCTGATCTAAACGGCAAGGGGTGGGGCTTAACCCAGGATCTTAGAACTCTGCCAGTACGTGTCACAGCCAGCAAAAGTATTGTAGTGAGAATAATGTTACAAAAAATGACAGCGAAGACATCATACGATTGGAGTGCTCGTAGGAGGAAGTTGGAAGCAAACCAGAAAAGAAAGCGGACATCTCATTCTGTAAATAAACGGTTGTATGCGAAAGACTCTTCAGTATAAACAAATGCCGGAAGCAGTAAGAACAGTGAGCTATTAGCTAAGCATGCGAACTTGTAACTGGAGGCGAGAATAATAATGCAGTTTAGCGTTAAGTTACGTTACGTTTTGACATTTTATGGTGCAAAGGCTAGCCGCAATATGCAAGTACCAAAAATAAAAAAGAGCAAGAATGCAACGGACGTCATCATTTTGCCTCGCCGCTGCACAACGGCGTGTAGGAATGTGCGCTTGAAGTTTAACGGGCAAAAACTTCCAACAGCTAGATCAAACAAGGCCAGCACTCTCTTTCTCTAGCAGGTATGCTTTAATTTGAAACTAAAACAGTTTTCTCCAAAGCATGCTTCACCTTTAACGGTCTTCAGAAGACTTCTTGCCGATTTCAATTTAATGTTATTGGTCATCTACGAGCGAAGTAATTATAGCTGCGTTCGACCTCACCTCCGAAATCGTTGAACCATTCTGCTTTTTTTTTCTTATTTTCCCCTTTCGTGACGCCTATGTTTACCACCTCCTGTTTTGTTTTAAAGCGCACTTTCGCAATTGCAGTCTACCTGCACCCCGCATGACGTGAAAGGGAGTTTCCGCCCTTGTGTGACGAGCCACAACACATTTACACGCTGTCACGATATGTGCCTCCGAAGCGAAACAAAACCCCAAAATTCCGTCACTCAGATGTCAGACTCTGCGGAGGTACAACATGCGACTTTGAGTTTGTGGAGCTCACGCCCGAAAGCGAATTGTTATCCGCCGTTTGTCCCGTCAGTGAGCTCCACCAATGTTGTTTGTCCTCCACGCACTCTTAGGTCAACGGCATACAACCGTTAGAACGCGACTCTGAAATACTCGCGAATACTTGGAAGGAGTACATCGCACTCCTCATGTAGTGCAAACATTCAAGAGTACTCAAATACTAGTTACAACTTCTTTTTTTTTAACTCAAAATGTTTTTTAACGTGGAATCCCAAAATTTTATTTCTTCTGAGCTTCCTTGCATTTCCCGCTAAATTTAGAAGGGGAAATTGAAATGGTGTTTGAGTCACGTTACGTCAATTGATGTCACGCGAACTGGCGTCACGTGGCCTACACACCAATTCAGCTTCCCCGCTAAAGTTGGCGGAAAAATTGACGTCATGCGACCTGCACACCAATTCACTTTGGCCCTAAATCTAGCGGGGAAATTTAATGTCACGTGACTTGGCGTCACGTGTGCTATACGTTAATTCAGTCACTCCACCAAATTTAGAGGCAAAATTGACAACAGGTGACCTGATCTCACGCGACCCATACAACAATGTTAGTCTCCACGCTAGATTTGGCGGGAAAATTGATGTCACGTAACCTATAGACCAAGTAAGTTTCCTTGCTAAATGTGGCCGGAAAATTGGCGTCTCGTGACCTATGCACATAAATTCCCAGCTCCTATGGCTGGAAAATTGTTGAAAATAAAGGTTCCTCACATTTTTAAAAGACGGTTTAATGTCTTCTAAACAATTTTGAGCAATTTCTTCTTAAATGATGCATTTTGTGCATTGTAGGGCTTAAGAAATAAAGCTCGCTGCAATTTTTTTGAAACGAGGTTGCGACAATAATACATGCAGGGCGTTTCCTAGCGCTGCTGGGATATAAATAGAAAAAGTATAAATAAACTAATGAACAGAGGAGTGTTATGAAATCTTTCACAAAAGTGCCTTTGGGTGATACAATTGGAATACTCACATTTCGTGTTATTAAGTTTCCAGAAAAAAAAAATTAAAAGAAACGTGTTGTTTCTATGCGCAAGGACAAAAATGGAAACAAACCGTCTGGTTGATGCTGTTGCTCAGATGGCACCACGCACGCTTGAATCTCCCGGGTCTGCTTTCGCGTGTTCCTCTCGAAGAAACTTCCCAAGTTTTTGTTTCTACGCGGTTTCATTTTTGAGCAGCAGCGTCAACCAGACAGGTTGTTTCCGTTTTCCTCCCTGCTCATAGGTATACTAACTAGTTTTGTCTGCGTTTGAAGTGTTTTCTTTTTCTACAGAAACTTGTATTTGTGAAATTTGAGTGTACAATAAATTCGCCTTTTAAAAACACCTGTTTAAAAAGTTTAAACTCCGTTTGTTGGCCCAATATTACTCTTTTTTTAAAGTCTAAGTTGCGTTCAGAACCACCATGTAAAAGAAGAAAAAAAAAAGTCGACTAAATAACCGCCTTTCCCCCTCACCCCCAAAAAGTTCACAAGACGAGCGTGCTTTTTATTTAAGTACAGATAGTCCATCGCTTTTATATATCCCTTTTGCAATGCATAGGAACTAAAAATATGTTTTCGAATAAAATCGCTCGACTGCAGGCAACGCGAGAATAGCATAGGAACTGACACAAACAAACACATGGCCCCAATCCTTCAAATGCAATTAGAAGTTTCCAATTTAAATCCGTTGTGTCCTCCAGGGGATTAAAGAAAACTTGACAACCGACAAAGATACGTGTAACAAAAAAAGGTAACCGCCGATATCAATATAAAAGGACTAAATATACAGGCTCACCTGCGGCTCATCTCTCAGGTTGTTCAGCGGCAGCGTCTATCGCCTCGCAAACATCCAACGTCGCTTTCCCAGGAAGAATGAACCTCGGGGCTAAGCCGTTCAGGTCTTCAACGTCGGAAACGCGACACGCTGCGGGGGGTTTCCTGTCTGAGCGATGCAAATTGTCTACCTGCCAAGTGCTGTCTGCGCGTGCTGACAACAAGGCTGCCCCTATCAGTACGGTGTTTTCACATGTGGTGCAAGTTAAGAAATCGTTTCTTCGTAGTAACTCTTGTCAGCTAAACGGATACAGTGACACTCATTGCTCTAAAGAAGATAAAGTATACTAAAAAAGACAAGACAGAGAACTAGCAGCTTCTTGGAAAACACTGTTTATCACAAGGAAGCAACCTTGGCTCAAAAAATATAAAAATAAACGCACTTGACTACTTGTCTCCACCGCAACTAAATCCATAGTGTAAATATCTTCTTAACGCATAAACAGGTAACAAGCTCAGCTATACCATAAACAAATTAGAAATCACGCGAGGCATTTGGACAAAAAAAACAACAACAACAAAAACAGTTTGATCTGCGAGTTTTAATCTGATTTTGGCACACGTCCTTGTTGTCGGTGTTGTTGGTTTTTGCTTTATCAAGATAAAAATGAAATCAAAGAAAGCATATTTAGCAAATAATAAGTTAGTTGTTTATACAGTGCCAAAATACCTCAGCTTTACGACAAAGTCGACTTAACTCTTAAATTTAATGGCTGTTTTGGTGAAATCTGGAAGGCGCAAAATATGTCGCAAAAACGTATCGAAATACAGATACAAACTCTTTCAGAAAAATGCATTTATTACAAATGTATTTACAATTTTGAAAATAAAAAAGTACTTAAGGACACGAGTCAAATACTACGTGAAGTATTCAATCCTCTATGCAGTTCTTTTCCGAATACATTCGCATCATAGCTTGGCATGCACTGCGCCTGAAAATTACCCCTTGAACAAAAAACCCCTGCCAGAATGAACAGTAGTCTATAAGCTTCGACTGTGAAGTGAATAAATAAAAAGCGTATATCTAACAATAAGATGTATTGTAATTGACGTAGTCTAATATATGCGGCAAAATGAACATTGTGCAGAAGATAACCGTTCGTGTAAGGCATTAACATTCCTTGAAGTACACTCAACTATGAAACGAAAGTTTTCAAA
This sequence comes from Ixodes ricinus, assembly GCA_037355805.1. Lineage (NCBI taxonomy): Eukaryota > Metazoa > Arthropoda > Arachnida > Ixodida > Ixodidae > Ixodes > Ixodes ricinus. Next base: position 145,094 of record JAZHYW010008050.1, on the reverse strand, counting down.
AGGCGAGAACGCCACGTGGCTTTTCATCACTCATTTGCGTTTGACAGGTGGAGAAGAAAAACAAGTGATTCACAGATTTCGAAGAGCCCAAACTTGAAAGGCTTGCTCACCGGCAAGGCTGGAAGCAGTTTGTTCCGGAAAATAAATGCAACGCCAAAGAAAAAGCCGACAGTTAAAATATGCTCATGCATTCTATGCTCTTCTTCTATTATTTCTTTTATTGTCTTTATTTTGTTTTACATTTTTAGTCGAGCCTGCTAAGAGCCCTTCTCTTGACATACGACTCACACCATTAAGCCAGAATCGGTGGTCGATTGTGTTAGCTAGTATTGGCGCACAACAGCGCAGAGCACGTCTAACGACACAGATGCTGCTGAACTTAGCGATCAGACCTCCTTCAAGTTTTGCTACGAATGACCACCGTACCTTGAAATCGCTACATGTAATCTTGTAATTATTACTCTCCGACGTTCGTTGAAAACCATAGTGCACTTGCCAACGTGCAGAAATAACTAGTGTTGCCATATCTTAAGGGCAGATCGGCCTCTGGCTATTTAGACATAAAGACGTCTTATTTACCTTCTTATTGCGATTGTATTTGAAACCGTACTTAATGACAATTGTATTTAAAATACAAAATAATTTATACGTAAATGCAATCTACAAATACATTACGTAAAACGCATGCAGATACATACAAATTACTAAACATATTTTAAACATGTATTTGAAATACTAGTATCTAAAATACTGCACATCCATGGTTGAACTGCATATTGAAATACTGTGTAAGTGAATGACCTGACTCACATACGATTCCTTCCTGTTTCTAGTGCGCTATTGACTGTATATGTCTACAAATACAGTCGTGTTTGCTCAACTTATTTTGTTTCAGGAAAACATGCTGTCCAGAGCACGGGAATACAACGCGTACTCGAGCCGAAGAAACGTTTAAAGTATACGAAAAAATTACTTGCTTAATTGCTTGAATTAGTTGCACTTGCCTTAGAGTAATATACGCTCTTCAGACAAATTAATATTTTAGTGCAGAGTAACTAATGACAACCGCAAACTCCATCGTTTTGCGGATAATATTGCATCTTTAGCTAAGGAAATTTTCAATATAGAGGGAAAGCTAGCTGCTCCATTCTGAACTCAAATATGCTATACTCCTTATGAATCAGAAAATTAACTTGAAGTGATCTAAACGGAATGTTAACTTAAGTAAAGCAATGCGCCTACCGTATAAGATCTACGCCCACCATAAGTGGTATTACGCCATTTATTATCAGAAAACAGCCCTATAATCATCTGTATTTCATATATCTGACGCTGGGCTAATTTTGGGCTCTTTCAGCAGTAGCAATAATGTTGATAGCGTTATGCGTAATATTAATTTATAAAGCACCAGGCTAGATTTACTTTAGTCTTGTTTCATACTACAACTTCAGCTTAAAATTTATTCCTGAAATGATAGATAGACTATTTTTTATAAGTGAAATGTTTCTATATCTAAGTTAAGTGAAGTTATATATCAAAATAAGGTATATATTTGTATGCTCTAGAAGGTGAAAAATTCTTCTCATTCAAGTACGAGATGCTAATCAACTTTGTTTTAGAGTCTAAGAATTGCGCCTTTCAATATATTTTCTGGCACGGAGCTTTTATGATAATCATGGACACAGTGGATGTTGTGAGGGTTGTGCGTTTTCATATTTTATTTTAATTTGGGGCTCTAGCTTCAGTTTTTTTCTATAAAAAGTTTGAAATGTTTTCAGTGAACATTATATACATATTAAAGTTTACACATTTTTTAACACAAGACCAATGATCTTTTATTTGTTTGTTTATGAGAGCATACGATAAATATTGTCACGAATAAGAATAGGAGATGAATGTGGAACTGAAAATCAGAGTTTAATAAGGCGAATCTGTGCCTACAAACTTAAAGAAAAATGCCTTGCGTCCTCGACGTAAGGGAGACTGTTCTGAGTCAGTGCTTTACTGTTACTTGTATACACACGATGCGATCTCAAACGTTGTGCACCAGAACACACGATGATAGCTGAGAATTTCCGGGAACTTTTAGTATAGCAAAACATTAACAAAACAAAAAGGACTGCGCCAAGGAGGGTTCAAACACCGTTCCCCAGCGTGGTGCGTTGCCAACTCTGCCGCCTGTTCTTAAGATGCAACTGCCAAATGAAAAGATGTCAAATAAGAAAACTATGTGAATGGGTCAAATATGTAAAGATGAATTAGTAACGCAGCAGTTTTATTTGTTGCAGTAGCATGCAGGACTTTACAATAACGGAGAAACACACACGGACAAATATAGCCGAGGCAGATATAGACAAGTCCACCCAGCGTTATCATACCTTTTAACATAACGAAGACAGGCTGCAATTATTTTGTCATTGTAAAAAATAACCCGTTTAGGTTTGCAGCTTTGCTATATTAATCCGTTCCCATTATTTTCTGTTCATACTTGTCAGTTTTGGAAACGCCCCTCGCCAGTTATGTTTGGAAACGCCCCCTTACCAGGAATGGCCGTGCATTTACACTAGAAACTCGTAAGCTGCCGACCTGAAGTACCGTAGGAGCTAAAGCTAGTCAACCAGTCAAATGCAGGGCCGAAAAGACAACCGGTACAACGTTTCGAAGCACCGCATACTTCTTGCATTTACGAAACTCTGGTTGCAATGTTTGGTTCTCGTCATTGGCTCCAATAAAAAAAGAATTGAAAGTGCTGTTATGTATAGAGAGAATTTCTGGGACATTTCATACCATAAAACGGGGCTGTGTTTGTGCGGTACGCCGGTACTTCGCTGCAGAGTGCATCGAAATCAGGAAGCATGGCTTGTCTCCTATAAACGATATATTCCGCTGATTGAATTGCGACAGTCCCTGTAGAGAATAACTACGCACGATAATTTGTGAGCTTCTCGTTTCTTTCACACGATCTTTGTCGCTGCAGAATGGGCCGACCTTGCTTCCAAACTTTGCTCTCAACAGATCGACGCTTCTGGTCAAATGAAATCTCCTCTTCAGTCCTGGCTCGTCCCGCGACACACGCATATGCGCGCCTGGAAGATAGAAGAATGTCATAATGACACGACAGAACTCTAGACAAGCTCGCCTCTTCTGTGTTATAAGCACATTTATATATTTCGTTTTCCTACTTAGACATTTTCCGCATTTCATAACTTCAATCCATTTTACCAAGCATCGACCTCGAATTCTTAGAACACTACTTGCCGTTCTTCCCTGTAAGGGACATCTTTTTACTTTTCAATCGTTAGTTCTGTTTCTCGATTTCGGCGTACATGGCACGTGAAAGTCTAAGAACGACGAGACATTGCATGAGTATGCGTACAGGTGTGCAAGCAGCCACGTTGCAGTCTGGTCACCGTTGGCGTAACACGCTTTGCTGTAATACCAGGCTGGCAACTGTGGGCACGCCTTAGCAAGGCTTACCTATTAGACAATCTACACATACCGCAGCAGCAAGATGGCGAGAGCCGACGTCAAACCTGTGGGAGAAAGGAAAGGGGGAGGGGAAGACGAGGGGGAGTGATCACCACCCCGGACATATTTCAGATATTTCTAGTAAACAATGCGGGGAGCGGGGGGGGGGGGAGGGGGAGCGATGCATTTCCTTTGGCACCCGCCCCCCTCTCTCTCAGACACTTCCGCCAGTTCAGCACAATTCATTGGTTGATGAGTGTTGTTTACGCTCGAAGGAAAATTTTTCACAGCAGTTCCACGAGGAGTTGTAGTGACTGAATACCTGAGGTATGACGTAGTAGGATGTCCCCGCAGCTGTCGATGATTTCGACCTTTCAGTGCCGTCAAGCCGTGACAAAAGCACGTGTACCGATGAGTTTGTGTTGTCTCATGTGTCAACATATCGAGATTTATTGAAGGGTTCGTTGTATTTATTATTGCTTCAGTTGTTTGACACACAGCGCTGCTACAAACGGTGATGCAAGAAACTTTCCATGCACGCCCCTGTGGCTTCTTTCACGATTGCGGTTAAAGACCTAGATGCAAAAGTCTAGAATCCGGGATTGCTACTGAACTCACCTGTTGCGCGTCCGTTCGCCCAACTCTGTGCACACCCGGAAACGCAAAAAAAAAAAAAAGAGTGCCTCATGAAGTATATTTGCAAAGGGGACTGAGGAGCGTGTTGGTTTAATGATCACTGACGCTGAAAGAATAAAGCACAAATTTGGAACGGACAACCAATCGTTCATTTCGCTACAACGTAAATGATTACAAAAGCATTTCTTGCAATCCCACCCGTCAATAACAAAAAAAAAAAGAGAGAGAGAGAGAAAGAAAGAGATAGAGGTAGAAAGGGACGTGGGAAGAGGGAGAGTAAAGTACATAAAACGTGTTAATAGCTATGAGAAAGAAAGAAGGAATGATTTATCAATGCTGAATGCTGGGCTAGTTGGTATTGGTCTTGGGTTGCCAAAGGCATGGTGGCGCTTATTAGACGAGGACAACAGAAAGGAAGACGACAAACACGAGCGCTGACTGCAACTATTTAATCAACATGGAAATGTGGCATTTATACACACTTCGATCCTATTCCATCAGCCAACCCCAGGCCTTGCCGCCGCTCGCATGAACTGCACCTCCTTATCGAAGAGGTCGATAGATGCGACGCTGACACACCCCACACCTGCCCTTTTTATCTCATCCGCTTCGATAATTTCCCTCACAGTTCTATTCTTATGTTTAGCTAGTACTGAGCATGAGTCGAACAATGGTTTGCAACCACAGTCATGGCAATGCATTGAAAGGTGGCCATCCCGATAGTTTTTAACGTTAAGACTGTGTTCTCGGAGCCTGTCGTTCAGGCATCTCCCAGTCTGACCTACATATTTCTTACCGCATGTTAGCGGAATCTGATACACCACGCCCTCAACACAAACGACAAACGGATTTCTGTGCCTAATCACACAACCCAGCGAGGCTTTGCGGAAAGGGTTCGTTAAATGGCTCAGCCTGGCGAGCTTTTCTGGAGCAGAAAAGACCACCTTGGTGTTTATGCGGCTTGCTATTTTCTTTAGGTTATGCGCCGTCTTGTGCATATAAGGTACGACTGCAATCCTCTGTTTGCTCCTGGCCTCTTCTGGGCGGGTGTTGCCCATTGCTCGAAGCCTCTTGAGGATCACCTCCGCTACCGATACCAGTACAGCTTCCGGGTAACCAGCCGCCAACAGACGTTCAGACTGCTCCCGGACACTCAAATGTGTGACATGGTGACATGACTTATGAAGGGCGTTCTTGAAGCACAAATTAGCAATCCCTCTCTTAACCAGTTTTGAGTGGGACGAATTAAAAGGCAGCAGGGGCTTGTTAGCTCTAGGTTGATACATCCAACATGCGTGATTTTCGAAGAAACTAAGCTTGATGTCGAGGAAACGAATGACACCATCTACCGGCACCTCATGTGTAAGTTTCAGGGGATGAAGGGCATCACTAAACATAGTTAAAAGTCTATCCACCACCGAGTGGAAATGCGTCGAGTCACAGTTAAGAAATACTAAAAAAATCATCAACAAATCTAAAACACTTCCTCACGTTAAAAGCGCTCAGGCCTCAGCAAAGCCTCGCTGGGTTGTGTGATTAGGCACAGAAATCCGTTTGTCGTTTGTGTTGAGGGCGTGGTGTACCAGATTCCGCTAACATGCGGTAAGAAATATGTAGGTCAGACTGGGAGATGCCTGAACGACAGGCTCCGAGAACACAGTCTTAACGTTAAAAACTATCGGGATGGCCACCTTTCAATGCATTGCCATGACTGTGGTTGCAAACCATTGTTCGACTCATGCTCAGTACTAGCTAAACATAAGAATAGAACTGTGAGGGAAATTATCGAAGCGGATGAGATAAAAAGGGCAGGTGTGGGGTGTGTCAGCGTCGCATCTATCGACCTCTTCGATAAGGAGGTGCAGTTCATGCGAGCGGCGGCAAGGCCTGGGGTTGGCTGATGGAATAGGATCGAAGTGTGTATAAATGCCACATTTCCATGTTGATTAAATAGTTGCAGTCAGCGCTCGTGTTTGTCGTCTTCCTTTCTGTTGTCCTCGTCTAATAAGCGCCACCATGCCTTTTGCAACCCAAGGAATGATTTGTTGTAAAAACGGCGTTGCAAGATGGCGGTGAAGAACGAATATGCAGCTAGGCCAGTTCTGGCGCGAGAACTGCATGGCTTAGTTGCATGTTCATTCTCCACTTTCATCTCACAACTTAGTTTTTATGGCAAATCATTCCTTCTTTCTTTCCTTGTACTTTTAAACACGTTTTAGGTACTTTACTCTATCTGTTCCCACGTCTCTTTCTCTCTCTTCTTTACCGACGGGTCGGACTGCAAAGAATGCCTTTGGAATCATTTATGTTGTTGCGAGATGAAAGATTGGTCGTCCGTCCCAAGTATGCTTTCCATTCTTTCAGAGGCAGGTAAGTATATTTATTTTTTATTTTTTAATAATCATCGTCTCAACTTTCAGCTAAACAAAATGAACACACAAAATATACCGACTTAAGCGTTGACAAAACACGGGTCATCGAGTAAGTTCGCGTAGAATATCGTATCTCTTGAAATTGCACTTTTAATGTATGAAATGTGAATGAGACCGTCATTCCGATTTTATGGCAATACCTCATTCCTACTTTGTAACTGTACGAAAAGATAAAAAAAACTGGTGGCACATTTTTCTTTAAACACAATTAAAAAAAAACACATTGTATTCACCACTGCGACGCTTAAGCCGCGGTTACAATTGCTAAAACATCATATAAAAGACAGTCTGCAGGCACTAGAAAGTTTTTAGGGAACCGTTTCTCCATGCCCTATATGGTACGAGGGCCCTTCGGTACGAACTGCGCATGTGAAACTGCAGAAGACGAGCACATGGCCAGTTCGTACCGGAGACATCATCGTACCGTATGGGACGAGAAAAAACAGTTCTAAAACTCTCTATCGTCTGTAACGTGTTTTCTTTTCCCCTTGTATGACAGTTCTTTAACATTGCTCATACAAAAACTGACTGTAGACATGTTCAAAACGTACATGTGTTTAAGCAAACATGGTTCAAAGATATCTTGAGGCGTGTTCGCACACAATCCTCTCATCATGCATGCAGGGAACATCTCGTCTTTTGTAGAATGTACGAGCAGTGTTACTGGGGCTTCGAGTGCATATACGTGGCACGCATCGACAACAGGCAGCGTCACACCGAGCTCTTACTGCGTCCCAACAAAATCAACGAGCTCTAAGGTCTTCCACACAGTAGGGCTGGGCAAACTTCAGAGGAATTTGGCTCCGCATTATTGACTGCACTATCGCGAGATGGAAGTCCTCCCCGACCGGGCGAAAAAATATATATCCGGAAGGAAGTCGATTTCCCGGATCTTCATCGCGACCTCCGGGTAAGAGTATCGCTGCTGGTCTTCCCGGAGAACGGACCACTCGATGCCGTCGCCGTAGCTGGAGTGGGCTCCGTTCAGGTTGAGGCCGTTGAGGTTGCTCTGGTGGCAGCCGACGTACCACCACCCCCCGCGGTACTCTTGGGCACAGTTTCGAGCGTCCACGTCGTTGTCCCGGTCGAAAGTGCTGAAACTGGCCCCGTCGGCATAAGTGAGCGCATCCGTACCTGCGGATGGACAGATGGGGGTTTAGTGCTTCGATAACCCGGAGCACGTGTCGTGACACTGGGTTCGTATTTACTCCTGGAGCCAATCAAAGCAGCGCCATAAAGGCATCGTCGTGTTCATATATACTCCTGGAGTCAAATCATGCGGCACACAAAGAGCATCATCACGGCAGTAGTTATTTCTGGGATTGGCTATCACCTGCTAAACCAATCGCGCACAAAAACAAAATGCGGGGGATCGCGGCGAATGCACTGTGAGTGACAGCAGACGCGCAAAGGTGATATGCGCCATGACGATGCGTTTTTAACGCTTCTTGATTGGCTCTGTTTAAACGTAATGTCGGTTGCGGTCGGATTTCAAGTAAAACGGAGTATGGGAACCCAAGAGCTCTTCAGAGTACCGTTTTGTTTTTTCACTTTGCGGAGCGCAAGTTCGTCTGCCTCTTTTCCAGTATCTTTTCAAACTCTTAAGGCTGATAAACACCCTTAACCTTTGGTTGCAGCCAAGGGTGTTGTGCAGCCTTGGGCTTCCTTGTAATCGCAAACGACGAGAAAAACAAACAAACAATTGGTTCTATCTTTTGAACACTTGTGATTTCTATAGATTTCCTAATTTGGTTGAGTATTATTCTTTCTTTTTAACAATGTTATCAACGACCATTTCTCATAGATAGTATATACATTTGATTTCGTAAATAGTGCGAAACCTCCACTCCAGTTAAATGTAGTTCAAGGGCTACCTCAAATATGGCGCCAGCATGGCAGTGTGTACTCTCATTATCTATGAAGTAGGACGAGGCTGCACAAAGACTGCGTAACGTACCTGGTCGCAACCAAACAGTGTGTAAACCGAACTGTATTATGCGGGATACAGCGAGTTTACGAAGTAGAGAATTTTACGACCGCTACATTCGCAGATTTCGTTCTTGAGGAACGCGTAGTACATCTTAAAGGGATGCTGAGCCGAAATTTGAAACTCAGGAAACAAGGCTGGAGCGATAGGCGGGACGCTGCAAAACCCAAAAACATCACGAACACAGCGATATCTCTAACGCATGGTCGTATATTTGGAACAAGAAGTGCGCGACAGAACATGGCTTACGAGGCAACAGATGTGACTTCACGATTATCATTCCCTCTCCTCTTCGCTTCGTCCCCTCGAGCAGGTGAACCAAAGCGAAAAGTTGTTCAACGGTTCGAAGAAAATCGTGACGTTACATTTCTTTTTTATCGCGACCTTCTGTCCCAAAACATACGGCCATCCGCTTGACGTACCGATGTATGAGTAATGTTTTGGAGCTCGTAGTGTCCCGTTCTAACGCTTCTGCGGCCTTATTTTGCGAATAAGGCCGCATCCCTTAGAGTTCTTCATATTTTTGTTTTTACATTCCCTTTTCAGATGTTAACTGTTTGACAAAAAAATGAAAATGCGTATAACTAGGCTAAAGGTGAGGCTTGGGCGAGTTGGTACATACTTCAGAATTAAAAACAGCGCGAAAAGACAAGAAAAACTCAGTTGTAAGTCAGCGCTGTGCCCGTGTTACTTCTTCGTCTGGTCCTCGTCTTTTCGCGCTGTTTTTAATTCCGAAGTGTAACTAAGGTAGACCAAGGCCGCCTCATATACAATGCCTTTAGAAGGGTAATATGAAGTATCTTAAAGGTTTAAGTCTTTGGTCGTAACTTAAATACATAAACCTTACCTGATGGCCCAGTAAAACCCGTGAGAGAGAGCTTGTACTTTTCGGCCTCGGTGGCAACCTTGAATGTTGGATAGAGCACGACGATGGTTTCACCAGTGTGATTTTTCAGTTCAATCCTGAGCAGGTAATTCCTCTCTTGAGAAGTCAAGTCGTGAAGTACGTTGTTTCCTTTACCAGAAAAACAATACAAGAAAAGTCCGGACATCAGTGTCATGACAATCAAAATTGCTCTTGAATTTACGCTAAATCTAGTGTTGCTAGTAAAGTTCAATAAGAAAAATAAGTCCAGGTCTCGTTAGCTGAGGCAATTAATCTATATGTATTCGTGCGATTAGTCGGGTGCCAATTTCCCATTGAAAATTTCGCAAAATCACTTGTAATTTTCGAATAATATAACGGCAAGCTCCAAAACATTGGCCTCTGGTCTAAACCGATACTGCCACAGTCGGGGGAAAAGTGAGCTTTCAACAACTTAGTGGCTTAAATTTGCAAAAAAAAAACACAAAAAAACACTTATTTTTCTTTTGTTTTTTGGGGTGGGGGGTACACCGTAATTTCTTTATACACGTGAAAGAAAACATATTGTGATGGAATGCCGTGTTCTTACCAATCCAGTATTCCTTGTTCGGATCACCAAATCCCTGGAGTGTACTCCGTCCAATTGCGGTAGAAATAGTAGACGCTGTTGCCGAACTGGCCCCTCTTCTGAATCGTCTGGTGGGTTGTTAAAGAACAAACATTTCATGACTATCGCCTTCTCCCGTCTCACCGGCTTCATTTGTACGCTTCAACTCGGGCTACTTTCTAAGTATATAGTCAATAATCATGTTGTATCATCCTCAACAGTCAGTCAGTAAACGTTTCATTAATGGGTACGTCATGGCCGCTTTGCGTCGTAGGGTTGCACAAGCGGAAATGACGCTGTAAAACAAACCTCCGAAATTGAAGCTTACATATAGAAAAATCTAACTTTCACCTAATGTGCGCTCGTGTGAAATTCTCGAGACGTAGTTTTTTTTTCTGTAAAAAATGAGAGCAACAAACTTGCTGAAGTCAACGTCGGGCGCGTTCGCAGACGACCGAGTTAGTGACGCAGTTAACTTGTGGCGCCATCTCCTGATAGGCGCAGTGAGCAGACGACACACTCTGTTATCTGCTTGCTGCGCCAGTCATGAGATGGCACCAGAAGTTAATAGCGCCGGTAACTCGAATACTGAAATAAGATTGACGGCGCAGGTGGGCTGGTGAATATTTGGCAACATATTAAAAGAAGAGGCACGGAAACAAAAGGGACGTGCAGAAAACCGTCACAGACACAACTAAAAGTTTGATACACACAACCCCCCCCCCCCCCCCCCACCTTATAAAAAACCGCACTTGGTCACTGATCTGTTTTATCTGTTCCCGGAAGTGAGAACGAACCCAACCCTCTGCACCCATTTTCATCCTACTAGGTCACACTATCCAACTAAGGACAGCACACGTTCTTAAACTACTTTGTGTAGCTTGAGAACTTGTCCTGCCTTTTGTTGGAGAGTGTGACTTTGTAGGCACCTCCGGGAACAGATAAAACAGATAGTGACCACGTGCGTTTTTGATGACTGTGGGTTGTGTGAATCACACTTTTAGTTGTGTCTGAGGCGGTGTTGTGTACGTCCTTTTTGTTTCCGTGTCTCCGGTTTTATTATGCTGCCGGTAACTCGGTCGTCTGCGAACTCACCTGAAGTTGACTTCGGCAGGTTTGTTGCTCTCATTTTTACGGGAAGATAACAACGCCTTGAAATTTCACATGGTAAAACCGACTTGCTCAGGGCACATTTAGTGAAAGTCTGAGATTTCTAGTAGAGGTGCCGATTTTTCCGGCTCGTTTTACAGCGTCAGATTCGCTTGTCCACCCTACATATAATCTATCCTTTCATCCTCAACGGTCAGGATGGATGGATGGATCAATGGGGCTGAGCCCTTTCAATAGGACGGCAGCTTGCGCCATCTAGCCTAGGGACATCACCCCTTGCCCCCCTCTTTCGGAAGTCATCAGCAAAAACACAAAACAATTTCTTTCATGAACTTTATGAATTGTAGCCTTCCACGGAAGAAGTATAGACGGAAATATTATAATCTCAATTAATAGTTATCAGAGACTCAGGAAAGTATTTTTTTATTCCCGTGCCTGACATATTCTTTTGCATTGGGTCCTATAAAGACAACTTTTGAAAAAATCTTAATTTCTGATCAATATATTGGTTCATCAAAACTTATATACATATAAAAAGGAGCTCACATTGACTCTAGGTCAGTTGTAGACAAATGACCACCATTTTAAGAAACGTAATATTACCATGGATTGTAATAATCATGAGAAATAGAACACGCGAAAGATACAATTTCGATATTGTTATAGTAAATAAGTCTTATTCCTAAGTATATTTTTCTATTGGCTACAATAATATCATCTCTCAACCAGACTTGTGCCCGTTACTTGAAATATGTAACGGATTACAGTTACAAATTACCGAGCCTCAAATGTAATAGATTACCGTTAAAATTATATTTTTTAAAGTACCGTAAACGATTACTTTACTCGTTACGTTACGAATTACTATCACGTTACTTTTCCCGTACACTTATCAAGAAAACATTACAAACAATACTGATGTTAAAAAACAAATGTTCTGCAAAGCTACTTTCCATTTCTCACACGCCTGCATTATGGTAGTCCTTGTTAAAATAAAATATTGTATTTAAAAGAAATAATGTAGGTGCACTTCGTCCACCTGTAAGCTGATAGAGCAGCGAAAGTTGCAACTACACTCGCCACCCCGCCAGCTTTTGACGACCGGGAGTGACCCTCGAATTCTGCAGAAAATCTAGCGGTGATCATGCTCAGTAGCAGCGTCTACCTCCTCTAGGTGATTCGGAGGTAATGAACCGATCTACGAAAGCTCCCTTCGAAATGGGCCTTTCAAGAGCGAGCGCAACGTCTCAAAGCTGCAGTCTCGTGCTTGCTGCTTTGACGCACTGTCAGCTTATGCATGAACGGGAGTATAGTTGCATGCGTTGCTGAAAATGCCTGGGCGTGAGCGCTCGTTTTTGGGCTTTGTCGAGCGGGTAGTTGAACACTCATGTTGCTCCAGTTTCTGTATTATGTTCACATTTTTAAAAGTAACGAGTAATTGTAGTAATTCGTTGCGAATATTTGTAACGAAATTACATTAGAAATTACTGCCGCCAAAAAGTAACGTGGCAATTACAATACAGATTACTATAGAAAGTAACCGATTACAAGTAATTCGTTACTTGCAACAAATTACTTCTCAAGTCTGCTCTAAACTTACCATTCCAGTGTACACCTACACACAAAGGCCAAGCAAGCTTTACAAACGCTCACGGTCATATGATCATGGTATGATGTGCTTGAACACTATTAACGTTAAAAAAAACGTGAGGACTCGCGATGAAGTTAAAATGGAATGCCCCAGAACGTTATCTATGGTCTTTCTATTATTCTAGAAATTTGTTTTCGAAGTTCTTAGAACACTTACAGAACACCCCAGAAAACCTGTTAACAAAATCAGAACGGTGGAGTTAAGGCTAATACAATCTCACTATTACTACATCGCTTATTTCCCCGTGCATAAAGCGTACAGTTGTATAGTATATAGGAACTTAAGTGCAGCTTGCAAGGCACGCAGTTCTTAACACCGAAATGTAAACCGTAAACGTCAAGTGATTTTTCAAAGTTACGCTTGTTTCTCTAAGAACCCTTAGAATTCTTGCACGCATCTGCGAGCCATGTTAGTTTCTGCTCTATTTATTATGCACGTCTGGGTTCACTCTATCCTAGGTTACCGCAGAGTTCTCAGAATGCAAAATGGCTTTACGGTGAGTCTTTTCCATGGCCTATTATTTTATTTCTGTGTACTTTATCTTCGCTTTACAAAGTTCAGAACAAAATCTAATGCCGCTACTCACGCAGGCGCACATGCGCAAAACACCCTCCGTAAAATTAAGAAAATAAAATACAGAGAGGGAAACACTGTAACTAATACAAGTAGCCAGCACTAGGTTCGCCTTCGACCTGTTATCCAGTGGCTTCAGAGTTAGGCCATTCAGGAGGTTAGAACCCCGTTGTCTAGTTTCAGAAATCGAACATTCATGAAACGCTGTTCATGGACAACAAAGCACGGTCTCAAATTAAAACAGGTGACTAACTCGAGAGATGTCATCAATGGGCGAGAGAAGAACACATTTGTGAGCCAATGACAGTACTGTTGAAGGGAGCAGAGCAAGCAGGTTAGGCGTTACATGCTGAGAAAGCGTGAGGTTAGTATGCCAATGGATGGCGACAAAATCACCAAAGAGGTGCCTCTGTGACTTTGGCAAGCCCTGTTTGTGCCTCTGTTTGCCGGTTTGCAAGCATCCAAAAGAAAACAAGAAAATAAACCGCGATAGCTGTAGAAGGCGCAATGATAGTGAAAGGGCAATCACTTACTGTCCACCCGCCGCCTTCAGTGGCCATGTCACAGTACACAGCGACTCCAAAAGAGTCAGTGGTCGGGAAGATGATGTACACGCCGCTGTTAATCTGACCGGCCCTTTGAAGATCGCTGCAGTCTTGAGGACGAACGCTTTCTGAAGACAGGACATCGTTGAAAGTCGTTCGGGTAATGTTCCAGCCGACCACACAATGCATTGCTTGAGAAACTATCATGTACATTAGAGGTATTGAGCAGAAAACGATTGTCCTTTTGGCGGCTAGTCGTTCGATTTTGCAAGACAGTCATAGGATCAACAAGATGACACCCTTACAAACAACGAGCCACTGTGAAATATTTAAGTTCGCCGCCATAATTCCTTTTTTTGTGTGTTACAATTGGAAATGTGGCAGTGAATCGGTCGTTTAAGATATATAGGTGACAGTTTTGGCGATGGTTATGTGTCAGTCCAAAGAAGGGCATCTGAGCTCTTCATCTTGATATTCAAAATCTAAATATCTGCTGCTTAGTTACACCGTACTTCCTTCCCCTTAGGCCTCCATGAAATTGCGAACATCTCGGCCGACATTCAAACCCTCGACCGAGATCTGCAGGCCGACTTCGAAGTCACTGAGACGGGAAACATGTATAAATACTGCTTAAGATATCGTGTAGCACCGTAATTGTGATTCTATTTACGCTGTGTTTCTTTTAACATGCATAACCGGGTTTCCATTCACAACGAGAATACAGTTACTTACAACTGGTAGCAGTGCGCAAAAACCACAAGGACAAAGGGAGGAATTCACAAGACGAGGGCTGAACTTCAACTGAACGGTAGGAGTGGTGTACAGAATCCTTTGAGCTGCGGTCGGGTATACATAGGCCAAAACAGGCCGATGCGGCAACGACCGTGCGCGCGAACATGCCCTGTCGACTGCGCTCAATAACGGAGGACATCTGCCGCTTTAGCACTGTGCCACCTGCATGTGTCAGCCGAATTTTGAAGATATTACGATTGTGGGGAAAGGGAGGTGACAAAACTGCAAGAGAACTGCTGGAAGCGCACATGGTAGGAAAGGTTGGAGATAATTGTGTTAGCCAGAGTTCGGTGTATTTACATAAAAAAGAAATAGCTTATCTTGAGCGTTCATGCGATAATGGTGTGGTTGTTTACTTGGGTATGTTCTTTTCATTAAACGGTCAGTTGAAGTTCAGCGCTTGTCTTGTGAATTCCTCCTTTGTCCTTGTGGTTTTTGTGCGCTGCTACCAGTTGTAATCATAAACCAACTCGCCTGCATCGCCACATTGATCCATTACAGTTACTTACACGGACTCTTAAAAACTACGATCACACCGAAACCGGCGAATCACTGGTGGCTGATTAAAGGCACACGAGACGTCATCTTATTCACTATCTAATTAATGCCTTCCTGTTTTTGTTGAAGGTAGCGTTTTGCTACGGGTCTCTACAAGTATAGAGAATAGGAGTACGAATATAATGCTGGACTTTGCACGTACACGCGCGAACTCGCGCGGGCGCGCCCGGTGAGAGACGTGCTCGCACTTTTCAAGTCCACCAGGATCTTGGAGAGCTCGTTGACGTGCTTCTCTGCCCTCTCGATGGCCGAGGGGAGCGGTCCGGAGGTCTCTGCGGAGACAACCCAGATGGCGGCATGCACGAGGAGGGCGCCCAGAAGCACGCTGCTGGAAACTCCGCAGGCTTTCTGCACGAAAAAATTTGCGCTAGTATTAAAGCATGGAACGCGGCTTCATAGAGGAATTTACTACTCCAAGCACTTTGTCCGTTCGTCTATGCGTCCCCGCACACCTCCTTAGCAGGGCATGTCAGCACAACGGGTTTGCTTAGCATGTGAAGCTGACCCCAATATATATGTATATAGATACAATAACTTAGAATTAAACAAAGATATATACTCATCCCCTACCAGGAATAACATCCAGAACCTCTTGGCTCGCAGCGAGATGATCTAATCTTTCTTCGGCTAAAGTGAATGCGCAGTACGTTTCTTACTACAGTTTCCACGCTCCGAAGCTCTCCGTAGTGTATGGGCTTGGTGTAGCGGACGGCGGTGGAAAATAATGAGCTATCTGGCCTTCAGTTCAACTCCCCCGAAATGATTGTTGAATGAATTTTAAATAAATTTAAACAATCGCTACATGATAATGCCTTCCATGCACCATACAACCTCGGTGATAAAGCTCGCTGCAAATATTTTTATGAATAACGAATAAGATAATACCAAGAGGACCAACGATCTGTGTTGGTACAATAATTGATAACTGAAAGATAGTGGCGGCCGACAGATATGTAATATGTCGCCCACCGGTGGTCACTTCCGGAACGTGCGTAGAACGTTCCTTCCCGACAAACAGCGGGAAAGAGTTTCAGCACTGTACTCGGTGTGAGCAAGAGGGAAGACGCTCTTGAGTTCTTAGATCACACGATTATTCTAACTCGTTATTCTAATTTAAATATGTGCTTTAATTAAATCAAAATCAGTCTCACAAAGAAATGAAGCATATTTATTGAAATCTAAGATTATAGGGGTCCGCGCGAGACTTTTGAAATTTCTCTTATGTATTGTCTTATCCAAGCAATTCATGGCATCACTCAAAAAGTAATTTCTAGACCAGTGAACCGGCCGCAGAAAGGTTGCTCGGCTACTTTTGCTATTTACTTAAATTTACTCAAATCAGATCGTGAAGAACGAACAGGTCGCGTTCGAAGGGTAGCGTATTGTTGCATATGCGTACATTTCCCGGATCCTTGGGTAGACCCGGACCTTGAACGGAGCACAGATTGGAGAACGGGAAATCCGAGAAGGGTATTTTTCTCCCCGCCCGGTCGACGCTTCGATGGGGCTGCTTATGGTTCAATCAAGGGCACTGTGCCACGTGTGAAACCGGTTGAAAGGCAGGCATTCAATTGATGACTAACTATCGGCGGAAAAAGTCGATCTAGAATTTAGATCTACGGGCTCGACTTTAACGGTGACTAGTATCATCGATACATAATAAAAAAATGAATTAATTTTTTTATTCTGTTGCTTGAAAAAAGAAGTAAAGAAACAATTACAAGAATGACTAAAGAATTAGAATCTTATAATAAGACAGTTACTTGTGACAAACAGCCTGTTTCGTGCAAAGCGGCGATTCAGGAAGCAACGTCTCGAAACCTATTTATCTTAAAGCCCTCTTAAGCGCAACTAGACAACACAGGATGTCAACGTATCGAAACATGTTTTTCAGAACTCGTGCAATTTTCAACGTTACTGTCTTCTCACACAGGTGTTTGTTTATTTCTTGCTGATGACGCTCAAGTGAAACAAATGCTGCTAGCAATTACATGATTTGCATACTGTCGGGGAATATGGCGTGGTAGTAGAAACAAAATATCCTCGTCGAATTTGCACTGGTGAGATTAGAACCTGAATTCGTTACATTTTCCAAAAAACAGCAAAAAAAAGATATATATTTATATATATTTTTTTTACGGTAGAGGTTTATGTAGTTTACCTAAACTTACGAGGAATTTGTTGAAGCACGAATAGACACATGCAGTCTCCCACAATATATACATATATATAAAAGAACTTTCGTCGATGCATTTTTTGCAACGGCGCTAGCTACACGTTAACGTGAGACACTCAGTTATTAAAAAAAAAGGAAACAACGGTTTGTGTTTTTGATCACCCCAAAACCATGGCCCCTGGCCTTCCTTTCTCCCGCTCCCCATCGAGTGGCCTGCCATGACGAGTGGGTTCTTCAGTAGTGTTGGGGACTGTACATTATAGCAGCAGCCTCGACTACTTTTAGCGCTCGATATCTTCTTTCTCAGAATGGTTCTCTTCGCGATATGGGAGTTTCAATATTTCCCCTTTCTTTTGACCGAAGCAATGTTTTACATACAAGCGCAGGAATCTAACGTAAAAGCAACAGGGTAGATGGTTCGTTTTGAACCATCACAACTTTTCACGATAACTCGTTAGAAAATGTTAAGCAAAGAATCGGTTATTGATACACTCCTCATCGACGCAAGCGTAGACAAGACACAAAAGCTCGCGGTGAGCCCTTCTGTGAAGCAAACTAAAACCACCATGAAGTCGAGGAGGCTACGATAATCGTGGTATGCTTTTCATGTCATGTATTTATGTCGTCTACAAAAATATTCCTGCACATCATAAATTTTCTTCGTCACCGAGCTGCGCGATAGCACCTAGTTTCGCTCTCTTGCCTGTAAAACTCCAGCATACGTTTTTTTGTGCTCACAGCGCATAAACGTCTCACAATGGCAAGCACTCACTCAATCACGGACACAAAAACATACACAGTGCGGACTCACAACTCTTTGTATTTTGTATTGAAGAAAAATACAAAGAGTTGTGAGTGAGCGCTGTGTGTATGTTTCTGTGTCTGTGATTGAGTGAGTGCTTGCTATTGTGAGACGTTTATGCGCTGTGAAGTACAAATGATGGAAAACCAACTAGCCCAAGCTGCGGTTTTAACAATAATCCAGCATACCATTCCAGCGCTTATCACTTAGGACGAAAAATGCTGAGCCACTGAGCTGTGGACGCGTAAGCGGCGTTTGGTATATTCCTCAGGATAGAGCTACTGCCCATGCCCAGTAGGCGTTGCCCAGTCCACCAGACCAGACGGCAGTGCGAGGAAGGCGACTATCGGAACGCTCTACACAACTTGCCAGAGAAAGAATACAGTGGACATTACCGAATGCTGGTAGCTCTTACCATTTTGAGAAACCCTCGTCCAGGGCAGCGCTTTTCTCGAATGCAACGTCTTCTGCGTGAAGGAGCCACGTACCACTGAGTCTTGAGGAAGGAAGCGTACCGACGAGGAGGAGATCAGAAAGAGGCGTTGTGAGGTCAAGACCCGTACGATCGCTTGCGGACGTTTGTGTGTGCGCTTCTTGGGTAACCGCCAAGCAACATCCGGTGCTTAAAAGACCGGCTCGTCCATCTATCCCCAGACTGAGATCATCAGCCGACTTCAGCCTGAACGCGCGTGACGCCTCGAGCGTATACCTTTTGCGCCAAGCAGCTTAAATTTTCTATTGTGCATTTATTTTTGGGCAATGTTCGTAATGACTTAGTCGGCGCTCCTTCATCCTCTGTCCGCTCGAGACAGGTAACGATTGTGTTTATTAACTTTTTCAAACGTATTTTGTCACTCGTGCGTTTAATGTGTGCAAAAATGAAGGAAACGGATGTTCATCAGCGAGAATATAGAATGTAACAAATGTGAAATGGTCAATTGGCATTCTTCGCGACTCCACGAACACAAACCAAGGCAGCGGAGAGAGGGCTTCACGGTAACTTTTCTTTCCGTTTTATTTCCTCCCCTACCGTAAACGCTGAGGGTGACTGTACAAAGATATCATCTTTTCTGCGTGTTTATCGGGCTCGGCCAACACCACCCAGATTCATCAAAGCCCCATGCACTTGCATTTCGACGTCATCTTAAGGAGAACGAGCATAGTCACAGATTGGACACGAGTGATGCGGCAACGTTCGGCTGGCAACGTTCGTCCAAACAACGCGTTCAAAGACGCTGAGTGTCGGGCTCGGGCCCGACACTGAGCGTCCAGTGTGATGACGTCACCATCTAAGGCTGATGACGTCACGTGAACGTGGAGGAGGCGGTTCACAGGCTGGAATTATTCGAGGTGATATGTTAGCTTGCCTGACATTCGATGGGGGCATTGCTAAATTCTCCTTCGCGCGATTCGGAGGACACATAAAGCTGTCTCAAGTCTGCCCTACCAACACTAAGAGGAAGTAAGAGCTTCGAGTCTGATGAAGGAGCAGAGTGCGGCGCGTGTTGGATAACGTGCCGGTGCCGGATCGGCGCGCCTTGTCTCGTTACTTATTCACCGACGTTTGTTTGCAAACAAGCTCGCTGCCGCCAGCTGTCGGCGGACCCCTGCGCGCTTCCGGTTTTCTTTTTTTCCTTTTGTCTCACATTCTTTTGTTATTTGTACTACGTTCTACAAAACGTGAAGGTTCTTACGAACGTATTACAAGTACTTCTCTGAAGGAAAATAATCTTACCCGATCGCTCTGTCTTGCTGAAGAAGAAATAAATACACAACCGGAAGTCTTCTGGGGCACTGAAGGAAAATAATCTTACCCGATCGCCCTGTCTTGCTGAAGAAGAAATAAATACACAACCGGAAGTCTTCTGGGGCACCAAATACTGTGGCGTCATCATGGTACAAACTCCCACCGAATGCGGTGGAATCACGAGACCCGGGCACCGTGGTTCCGGGCAAGCGGAGGTTGACGCCACTTCCGGGTAAGAAGTTGGTCGCTCTTTCTAGTTCGGGCATCTGTCTAATCACGGCTTAAATTTGCCAGTTATATTTGCGAGGTGCCGAATTTAGTTGTCTGGACTCTGGATTCAAGGTGGTTCCTTCAGCTACCAGAACTGAACAAATGTTCGAAATACACACGCTTTACTCTGGCCGACCTGCTGTTAATTATCTCAAAATTTTAATATTCTATTGAAATAAATGCTAATGAAGGTCATGCCAAAACCAGCATTCAAATATTCCCGCCTTCTCCTGTGGGCTGATGTCACATGTTGTATAACTTGCAAGTCAAGCAGGCAGTGTAAAAGCGCAGAATTTAGTGCGTTTTGGTTTGTTCGTTTGCTGAGGTGAGAGATTTTAGGATTCGTTTCACACCATCGGAATTCTTGTAACCCGTGGTGGATGAGTTGTACAGCTTCCATACTACAGCTTTTGGCGTCACTTTTCAGTGTTGCCAGCAGAGCCTCTCAGGCTCTCGGAACAAATCTACAAATTCGGTAACTTGACAAAAAAAAATTTACTACGACTTGTTTTTTGGTTACTACTGTCGATGGCCCATTTGAAGGGGTAATGAAACGATATCAGGTTGGAATGTCTACGACTTTGCAGAAGCGTACCGGTCCTAGTCTGGTCCAAGTATACTTGCATAGACCGCCACTGAATCACAAGCTTCTTTGTCGTGACGAATTGCGAGGAAAAAACGATTTCTTTCAGTCTTGCCTTCGCAAAGCTTGATGTCGTAATTGTGGGATCGAAATCACCCGCCTGACGACAGCCGAGCGCGACTCACGGAGTGGACACGAGAACCCCGTGAACATTCGAATTGGGCTGGTAGCAATCAAAGCCTTGGTGGACACTCGGGTAGTGGCTCGTGTCCAACCACTGAAGGAATGAGAATAGCCGAACTCTAGCAATGCCTGAAACTCAGCACGTGTTTTCTACTTTGCCAACCCCAGCGCGTGGCTGTGATTAACGTTGGCGGCATTGGGTAGGCACCAGGTTATGTGGCCGCTTGCTCTGGCTCCGAGTTCAAGGGATGAACGATGTTAATAGTTCTCGAATTTTTTTGGTGACTGTCATTGCCTAGAAAAAAATCCTAAGGCAAGTTTATTTATTTATTAACGCTAGGGAGGGATTATAATTAGTATTAAGCGAAACTTAAAAAAAAAATTGTTTCATGTCTTTTTTAATACGTTGATGCATTTCCGAGGCAAATCGGTGACTATCGAAATTTCGGGGGAGCGAAATTTAACTGTTATAGTTTGTTTTAACGACAAAGGCAACAAATCTTTAACTGGAATGTGCTAGCTAAGCTGAAACTAAAAAAAGGGAATTAGTAGGTTTTAGGTAAGCACTTCGCTAATTATATCTTTACACTCTTAACATTCTCACCTTAGTTTGGATTTTCTATTTATTTGCTTTCGGTTTTTACCGTTCTGTTTTCAAATTACAAACGATATGTTCGCGGGCTTAGTCTTTCACGACTAGAACGATATCGAATCCTTTTTTTCGTAATATTTAGCAGGAACGAAATTTTCCTAGGGCAGTTGAGGTGGTCAAACTACAGGCCCATTAAGTGAGCGATACTTTATTCTTGTTTATTCCTGCACCTGATCATCAATTCACCATGACATATTTAGTCCCACCACTGAACGTTTGAATAGTTATATTAGGAATTGTGAAAAAGGAGGGTTGACTACATATTTTTGATAAAGATTTTACGGCACGGCTTGACTAAATTGATGTTATGCCTTCTTAAATAAAAACATAAAATAAAAAAGTGAATGGAAATGTTTTGCTTAATTAGGTAACTGATTAACCCATTCAGCCTCTTTTCTTGTGGCCAGGAACTTGGTCTTAAGGCCAAAACAACTCTAGCACAAGCTGCCTTTTTTTCGACCAACTAAAGAACCACACCGTATATCTCTTACATCCTTTTTATGCAGGCATAAGATTGTAATCAGTTATAATACCCGAATTTCTTGACGTTTAACAGTTTTGGTTGAGCGATTAGCTTTTGTTAAATGCAACATAGAAAATACATTAACAGTAACTAATTTATTAATTTTTAGGAGACTCTTGAAGGTCCAGGAACAAAGTTGCTGAAAACGTAACATTCACACACAAAATAGAAAAAAATACAAGACCAACAACACTAGAAATGCCAAAAGACACCTTGCAAAATATTCAAGTATTGTTTGTTATGGCCGAGTAAGCAGGCGGCAAGCAGTGTATCGTGCTCGACACGTTTATTCTGTGTCACGGCTGGCTTGCCGAGATCTTTATATAAGCGAGGATCGGGTCGCAACGGTGACGTCGCAACGTCCTTGGCGCCTATTGGCTACTACATTCCTGCCCCTTTTTATTTTTTTCTCGTAACCCCATCACAGAGTAACACAGTGTAATGTAAAGAGTGACCACTCCCATAGTCCCCAGCGGCTTACTCGACTGTCAGCGCACCTAGCGGCTGTTGTGAAGTTGATTGCGGCTTTCTGTTTAGGCGCTTGCGTCAACGAGGTAGAGGGGCTTAGAGCGATAAACCGGGGTTCCGGTCTGCACTCGAAAGTGACCCCCATAAGGCGGCTGCCATTGTACGCAAATGTGACCACTCGTCACATGACCAAACCAGATACGTGACGTCACAGGAAAGATGGCAGCGCCCAGGCAGCGGCTGGTCCCAGTTGGGCCGGAGCTTGTCGGATGCTTTGTTTGTTGTCGTTCGTGTCGGCGAGTTGATTTCAGACGCGGAAGCCGTCATATGAGGCCGGTCGAAAGCGGCTTCAGAGTTCAGCGTGGTGTCTGACGTAGGTATAACGTGAACAGAAGGAGGAACGGCGTGCATTTCGCTGGTGACCGACGGGGATATTGCCACGAAAGAGACAATCGGCCCTACGTTGCTCGGACCTTGGATTGATTCGGATACCGCAAGTAAATTTTAAGGCGACGTTTCTGCGCTCTCGTTGACCATCGGAATCTTCGAGGTCTGCAGTGAAGCGTGTGCAATATATTTGGATACACAGTTTAGTGACGGAAATTGCGTGAGTCGTGCTTGGCAGTGTGTAATCGTGGTGCCGCTTCGTTTGAATGACCGAAGGCTCACTTTGGTTGTGCGGTGCACCGGAGAGCTCCCTTCAAGTTGGTAATTCCTGTGCCGTGCGTTAGGTGATGCTGTGCTGCTTCCTAAATTGTTCTGGCGTAGACGTGCACTTTCATGGGCACAGGTGTTGCAGTTGGTATGGATTCCGCTTGTCTGTCGCACGTTTCGTCGACACAAGTTTCATCAACACTCGGTACGTGAATTACAAGCTGTATAGACATTTCATCGCGCGTGTTACCTACCCAGTCCATCCATTCACGCCGCTTTGCGACGACAGTCTGCAGCGGCTCATTACTAGAAAAGTGGTTCCACATCCATTTCAGTTATGTTCGTCCACGGCAGTCGCCAAACCCCGAAGGAGAGGATTTATTAGGACGGAATGCCTCTAAAACAATGCAGCTTTTTTAGCGATAAGGATAGACTCTCTTCTGTCACTTTTTTCATATTGTCACGGATGCTTGCTCCAGTCCTATTTTTTATCAATATTTACTATTCTGGAAAGTTCCAGGCCATGTTTAGCTGTCATTGTATGTTCTGGTGGGAGTGCTGCACACTTTACCCATACCCCTTCACTCTATGTGGACCCAGGCGGCATAGCCGAGTTGCCCGATAACAAGACACGGGTGGCAGATTATCCCGCGTCTTAAAGCCCCTGCGAACCGTGAACCAAGTCATATCCCGAGCCCGGCAGAAACACCGCAAGATGAGCGAGTACCACAAGGACGAACCTCGGAAATACACCACGAAGAACCTGAAATATAAGCCAGTCGCTGCAACCAGCAAGAACCGCCGGAATTCAGTCTTATGCCAGAACAACCGAACCTGACTAAGCCAACAATGACAAACCTGTAGCAGCAAACCGCATCCGCACCCACCACTGTTTGCATGCCTGTCGCACCTCACACTCCGATGCCCTTTCACGCAAGGTGTATGAAGACGTCGAGGGCTGGATTAAACAATATGACCGTGTCGCCCACCACCGTGGGTAGACGGACAACCAGCTCCTGCAGAACCTATACTTCTCAAGGAAGAAACTGCCAGGCACTGGTTTGAGAACCACGAATCCTCCTTAACGTCGTGGGAAGTTTGCAAGATCGAGCCGAAGTGCACGTTAATCAGCCAACATTGACGAGAGAGAGCCGAATTCCTGATTCTGTCCAGGGCACGGCCCCAACGAGAGCGTCACCGCCTTCGTGGGTGATGTTTTGCACCTGATCGAGCACCCACGCCAACCCTGATGCTACAGAAGACAAGAAGCTAAAAATCCCATGTCTTTCATGTGAGGCACAACACCTTCGGCAGCCTTGTCCGTAACCCCACGACAACAGTCAAAGGGTTCATATCACCGAGGCTTCCAACATTGAATGTACACTGCAAGCCCGAGCCAGCCAATATCAACAACTCCCCAGCGTCTCGACACTCGAGTCACCCAGCTGCAACTTTGACGCCAGCCTCCCAGGCATCTGCGACATCACCCACAACGTTTTACGAGGGAGATCAGGAAGCTACTTCCTGCCATCAGTTGCCAGGCTTTTATTTTGATCACCAAAATTGTTTCGGAACAAGTTCGACAGGCATTTCAACTGGAGACTTATTCGAGCGAAGCGGCATCTGACAAACCGAGGGCGACTTATGCCACAAAGTCACGACGACCGCCACCGGCTACCCGTTACTATTCAATACCAATTCAACGAGACACCCCAACGCCGAAGCATTCCTAACATCAGGAAGAACAAGCGTAGGTCCCGGCTGAACAAAATACACCGAGGAAAACGGAGGTGCTGCGAATGGTCGACCGAAAACCACTCTGCTACCATTGCATGAGGCCGACCATGTCTACTGGAGGTACCCATACCAATGAGGCCTGCAAGGGTTCAAGCTGAACGACCCTCGACCACGTCTCGACGAGCGTCCGCAAAGCATTGAGGATTATCTTCGGCGGCCTTTGTCCCTGGTGCCGACATTACCCCGAAGCTCCTGATCTCCTTCACCTCGATGGGAGGTAAGCACAACAAAGCAGGTGAGCGACAAGGCAAGGACAGTTGATTTGGTGTCGGTTGTCGTCCAAGGACAATACGTACCTAATAATTTGCTGACACTAATTATCTGTGTCCACGCCACGAAGCAAACAATTTCCAACTTTGAAGGAGAATGCCGCTGAGTGACTTGAAGAAATAAAATGGTTGGTTGTTCTCAAAAGTGGACACCAAGCATCACCCGACTTCACTTTGCCACATGAGACTTACACAAGTTGCAGTGGTCGCGGGATGCAGAAGAAATCACCATTACGAAATGGAAGTGAAATGGCTTGGATAGCAAACAAACATTGTTGCCAGCCATCAGGTCAATAGTACAGGAAAAGGCAAAGCCATGTAAGCAATACATGCCCGAGCTTGCTACATTAACGCAGAAAACTACCAAGAAAATGTGCGGATTAGAGGCCAGCCCTGCAGCCCCAGTGCATCAGATGTCAGTGGCGGCACATGACATATGATTACAAGATGGCATCGGTCAGTAGAAGTTGCCACTCGACCAAACTGAACACAGACGTGCCAGGAGCGTCATCCCACAACAAGGAGTACAGGTACAACAACTGAACGCCTGACACGAGACTGTCGCAGAAAGAACTCATTATGCAACCATTTGCTAAGAATCCATAATTATGTAATCAAGTGGAAATAAACACATTTGATACACTAACCAAATAAACATGTTTACGCTTGCCTTTACGCCTTCAGAGTCTAGACACCAGGATGTGTGCTCACTGCACACGCTGGACCTTTTAGGACAGTCACCATCTCCGACGCCTCAGCATTAATTAATGGGACATACCAGACTGGCAGACTTGTTGCACGGGGCTGCATTCGTTTCACCTCTCCTGAACATGTGATGCATCCGAAAACAAACTCCAGTGATGTGAAAATATTATTTATTAATTTATTCCCTCGCGGGGCCTTCGTAGGTATTGCAGAGAGGATACTTAAAACTACGCATATGATAATAACATCATAGCACACTGACATTAATGAGCACAAAACCAGCCCAGTTACCAAAAATAAATATTACACCGGTAAGAAATAATTATTGCTGTAACTTGTTAATTACAAAGACAAACAGACCTCTGAGCATCTAGTTTAATTATATGTGTTGATACAGATACATTGTCCTATAGCAGGACATTTTTTATACGTATGACACAATAGACTATTTGCAAAACCCCATCAAGCCACACAATTGTCACAATTTTTTTTAGGGTAAGAGCACACGAATGGGCGAAGTTCACGTCGAACGCTAATGCAGCACTCGAGTCCAATAGGCACTGAGCCAAGTTCACAGTGACGGCATACATAAAATTCTTGACGAACAAATGCTCAAAGTATGAAGGCCTTGGGTAATTAAAGTAGTAGCTACTGTAATTCGTTCCATGACAATTTGGCAAACGGCAAAGGCTACTGTCTCGGTGAGTCAATATGCACGTTGGAGAGAGGCACATGACAACATATCAGAGTGCTCGTCTGCACAGATTTGTCACATACCTTCACTCCGTCTCTCTGATAGGCTCGAGGGGTCTGTGGCGGTTGCCCTTTTCCAAATTACGGTGATACAAAGTATAGGCAGCTTACACTTTTGAAAAAAGTATATTGAAGAGACCGAAAGGATGTGTCAACATTTTTAAACAAGACTGCTCTTCGGGGAAGGGATGAACACAAATATGAATTATGTTGTCCAGGTAATTAGAACAAGTAAATAATTGACCGACTAATACAATGCACTCGTGATGAAAAGAAATAGTATTGCTGCAATAAATTCTACGAAAGAGAAAAATGTGTAGTTATAATCTATGCGTACACCAAAACGGTTGTTCTTATAGCAAGTTGAATAGCTTTGAAGCAGGTACCCGCAACTATTTATTCATCCCTACACTCAATAAAACGTCATCCTTGTAGCTGAAAATAAGTGTGCACTTCGCACTCGCAAAAAAAGGAAGAAAAGCGATGGAATGTAGAATCGTCGATTAGCACAAAACGTAAAGATCACAGGATCTTCCTCGCTAAAAGTTGGCTGTGATTATGCAGTTACCTAAAGCTGAAACGAATTCCCCTAGGCTCTACGTCCGACGCATATGTTTCGCGTCGATTCTCAGACATTCCAACGTTCAACCAAAGCTAAGAGAATGCGAAAATTGCATGCTAAAAGCACTCAAAGTTCTATCGATCCTCGAACACATCCGGGAATCCGAGCACCGGTACGGCGATACGGCCGATGCTGTCTCACAAGCGTTAATATCCAGATGATCAAGAGCGATCTTGCGCAAAAAGGGTATAAAGTCTCATTTTTTCATGTTTTCACATTATATTTGCGTCAGCGAGCACAAAAAAGCCCGAAGTCGTCGGAAAGCAGCTCCACATCACGGCTACTGCGCACCGAACAAACTCGCATTTACTAGCTCTGGGCGCTGCCATCTTACTGATGACGTCACGGCTTTTGTGAGGCCACGTGACGAGTGGTCACATTTGCGTAAAACATGGCGGCAACCGGGGGTGCCACTTCCGAACTTCCGGTTTATCACTCTAAGCCCCTCTACCTCGTTGGCTTGCGTTCACTACGTTGCTAGAGGCATGCATAGATGGCGGCTATCTGAATAGGTGGATAACTAATGTAATTGATTCCGTTGTATGAGGCGGTAGCTTGCGCCACCTAGTCTTCCGTGACTAGCTAATTTAGGTAGTAATCGGTTACTCAAATGCACACGTAAATTCTAAATTACAGGGTAGATCATACACACCATGGTATAAAAATTAAAACCGCTTCACTCAACAAAAACAAAAAAAGAAAAAGAAGGGGACAACTGAACAAGAGAATAGAGTAAAGCACTAATATTTATTGGGACCACGAAGACAACCATAACAAAAATCACTTTTCTGCAGGCGTCCGTAAGACTGTGTACTTCATTTCACCCTAAGTACATGCAGAGAAGGAGCCATGAGAACGAGCTCGGTGCTTCAAACAAACCTGTAATACACGCACACTCGTGAAGTGAAAGCGTCGTGCGGGACAACATGTTTGTCTTTGTAGCGTTAGCTCACTTGAATTTATGGGAAACAGAGAAAAATTGCATTTCGGCAACGCAGCTGACGCTCAGTGGACGCTTCAAACACACTCATGCTGGTTGTGCTCTAACCATCTCACCTTTGCCACAAAGAAAGAACGACGAGAAATACGCACGATGAGAGCACGCTGCAACCGCTTCACGCCACCTTGGCTGCCGTTATGGCGGCTGCCAATTCGTGCGTCCTGTCAAAGCCACTGATCTCTATTGTAGTAGGCTGGATCGCGGACCGAGGCCTCGGCAGATGGGGCCGAGTGTCGCCACCGGCGGCCATTGATTGACACCAGCCAATGCATGGTACTCTATGGGGAGAACGAGAAAAAGGGCCGTTTCCCCCGTTTCTAAGATGTTGTCGGCACTGAAACGTTTTGGATGCTTTGCGATAAGCCCGTTAAATAGCTTGCGTACAAACATTAAAACTGACAGCCTTCGCAGTTCTTATAAATAAATATTTTGTGGTCGAGAGTGACTCCACTGTAGTGCAGCTCAATGGGGCGAGAGTTACCTAGAGTTACTGCGGAGTCGGTGGCGGTTTCGTTGAGCTGGGTTTAGCAGACGATAAGCTCGAAGGCTTTGCTACGCGGAATTCGCTCACTCCCGGAAAGCCGCTGTCGAGATGGAACTTCTTTGTCACTGATCAACTTCTGGGCTTCCTCGAGGACGGTCTCACTGACGGCAAATTCCTTTGTTTACTCCACTACGAGAGCAAGCTTGCCAGCTCAGCCGTATGTGCTCCGGTACGTTTGACTTTTTTAATCGGCGTTCGAACGTTTGACAAATACCGATTCGATCTCCAAACACCAGACAAAAGGATCGCAGCACACCATAGCGAGCACAGCGTACATGCTCCAATCTTCTTACTTTTGTGCGTTTCTCCCATAAACTCGCGTGTATTGCCTGGTGTCAAGCAATGGCCGCCGGTGGCGACGCCGACGGGCTCCATCCGCGATCCAGCCTACTACAATAGAGAGCAGTGGTCAGATCCCCAGTCGCAGTCGTTGTAATATTTTTGGAAACGTTCGAAGCTACTAAGGTATAGAAACATGTAAATTAAAGCACAAATATTTTTTGATGGTACTAACACAACGAATCTATAAATATTTATGCACCACTGCGCCAGCTAGCGGTGTG
This sequence comes from Ixodes ricinus, assembly GCA_037355805.1. Taxonomy (NCBI): domain Eukaryota; kingdom Metazoa; phylum Arthropoda; class Arachnida; order Ixodida; family Ixodidae; genus Ixodes; species Ixodes ricinus. Next base: position 115,559 of record JAZHYW010008050.1, on the reverse strand, counting down.
TTGTGAATCCTAACATATAGGCCGCGATCGAAATTCAGTGGCCACTCTTTACGTGTCAAAATATTACTCCATGACCCCGTCTTTTAGGAGGCTTCCGGATTATTTTTCTGCGCCGCGACTCTGGTTTCAGAGAGCTTGCTTGAGCGTTGTCTGTTTCGTTGATACCAGCCGGAGCATCTGCAGATTCGGGCGTCGTTTGCGGGTTGTTAGGAGTGTCTGCTTTTCGAGGCACTGCCTCTGCTGGCTTGGATTCTGGATAGGCTTACTCGTCCAGGTTTCCTCTGGCATCCTACTTGTCCTGGGAGGAGGGGCAGGAACTGTTTCGCTGGCAATGTCATCTGCATGTAAGAACCGTTCATGGCCCTGAGCCTTGTCCAGGTACGTCTAGAGGCTGACACGCCATAGAACGGTGCCTTATAACCAAAGCGAATAGTCTAGCCCGTTTTATTTACTCGGACCTTGTCGCCTGCTTGAAATTCTCCCCAGAAACGTTTTTGTCTGAAGATAACGTAATAAGGCAGGCGAGCCGGTTAAAGTTAACTATGTTTCAACCAAAGACGGTGGGTGCAAAGAGGGGACAAACACAAGACGTCTCAAACACAGCTTCTAAATTTTATTCAGGACACTTATTTTATACCCGTCCTCTCCATACCGCCTCCATTGGCACACGGCACAATGGTTCACTGCAGTTTACAGACGACTGCAGAATATGGTCAAAGCCAGGTTCACAGAAAACAAAGGACCAAGCCCTCAGTATACATACGCCCACCTTTTGGCTAGTTCAGTAGTACGCAATGATCGTGGTCACTTCCAACCACCCACGAAACCTCCCGAACGCTTATAATCGTAAAAGCAAGCGCCAATGAGCGGCGCTTGCTTCACACGCTTGGTTAACTCTGTAGCGACGCGTAACCTCATGCATGGCTTCCATGATAAGAGTTTGGATGGCGTCTCACCTGTGGTCCGCATGGTACGTGAAAGTGGAGCTGGTTCAGTCCGTGGTGTGCCGCTTGAGACTGTCCTGCGCGCCGTTCATCCTGGCGCTGGAAGGTGAGTCTCCGCTTGACGGTCTGAGAAAGTCGTTCTGCGGCGCCATTGGACGCCGGATAATGGGGTGGTGTTTTGATCTCCTCCACGGCATTTGCTCTAAGAAAATTTGTGAAGTCAAGGGACACAAACTGGGGACCATTGTCTGTCACAATTTTCTCCGGAAGGCCAAAAGTTGCAAATACTGTGCGCAGTTCCTTTAGTCATTGTGGCCGTGGTTGTCTTCAGGTGCAATGCATCCATCCACTATGAGTGTAAGTTCACAAGAACCAAAAACCAGTCTCCTCTAAGTACGCAAAAATCCAGATGACCATTTTGCCATTGTCTGGTTGGCGATCCCAAAAATAAAGCTGTCACGCGCGAGACTGCATCCCGAGCAGGGTTGGGCAGTATCGCGATACGAAATGTATCGCGATAGTATTTCAGAAATACATTTCGTATCGGTATTTCTGTATCGCTAAACATTTTTTTCAACCCTTATCTGTATTCCTGTTTTAAAATACATTTGGAATGTTTCTTCGTACCGCGATACAATCAGGATTAAATGTATTTCGTTACATTTCTTCAGAAATCCCCCCCCCCCCCGACCTAAAAAAAAATAAATGGCCGAACGCATTTTTTTTTTACTTTTGAGGGTAGTTAGGGATAAGGATGATACCGGGGCATTGTTAATATGCTGACCAAGGTTCCTTTTGATTCTCCAAACTATTTTTGTATGCGTCCTCTTCTCTCTTCTGGGAAGTGTTGCGTAACCGGGGACTAGAACCAGGTGGTGTGTCAGGAGTGTAGTCGGAGCATCTCCTGCCGCAGGTCCTTAGGTAGAGATTTCTTAAGTCATTGTTTCCTGGCATCCAATGCCCACTGCTAACCGCCTCTCTTGCCTTAGCGTACACAGTACACCCAGCCGGCAAAGCTGACTCACAGTCCGTTGCAGCACGAGCCTGGCGGTGGTTGGCTTGTAAGAGTAGGATGACTCACGCAGTGAAGTTCAACACATGTTCGAATGCGTCTGCGGCTGTGCCCGTAATATTGCACGGCTCACGGGTACGTCATCAGCCGACGTGAACGTGACCCGCTGCTCTGCTGATCCGAAGCCCAGGAAGGAGGCCAGACGTGGCCTCGCTGTGCCGACCCAGACTTGGTACACCTGCGACTCGTCCCGAGCGCGCTGTTTCTCGGAGAGCTCGCACCTGTGCTGGCAATATCAGGTCGCAATCCACGAAGTCTTTGTTTGAATGATCCTAGGCGAGACTTGAGGACTGCAATCCATGCGTCGGTGGCGGAGGGTCAGCAGAAAGGACCTTCACAACAGGGATGCCACCGTAACGTTTTCTCAACCGTAACAGACAATAAGACATGTGTTCCAGGATGCTTCAGGTTGTTCAACTATTCTCTAAAATTCCAAAAGACACTGCGTGCACGATCTTCAACGAGGTAACCTACAACGAAAGTACGTATTGTCATTTTATACAGCAGCGTGTTAAAATTTCATGTTCAAGGCCACACCAACAGATAAAAAATACCAGTTCATTTCGCCGTGACGTCATGTGATCAATGTTGGCAGGGGCATCCTTATTGGACAAAGGCGTTGTGACGTTTTGATAGGATTTAGGGTGACATCGAATTTATTTAGAGGTCGAAGTCTTTTCGCATCCCTTGTCAGACAGCTTGATGGAACGTTTTTTTTAGCCCATTGTAGACTCCCCGCCGTCCGAAACCACTGCCTTCAAGGCAAAGTGCGAAGCCTACGGGAAAGTAATTTCGGGATCAAAAACTTCCACTTCAAACTTCAAGCTTCATCTCAGTTGGCGTCTCAAACAAATTTGAAAAATGTATTTCAGTATCAGTATTTCTGTATTTGTATTTCTCCCTCACTAAAATGTATCTCTGTATATGTATTTTCAAATACTTTTTACCTCTATTTAAAATGCATTTCCGATACGTATCGCGATACTTTTTTACAGATATTTTTTAGTATCAGTATTCTAGCTGCTATTTTAATGTATCCCAGTATTTGTATTTCCAAATACATTTTTGAGTATTTCTGCCCAACCCTGATCCCGAGTTTGCTGGCATCTGGAACACCATTTTACAGTCTTTTCGATACGTTCGCTCAACTTGGGCCACCAAGTATGATTTCTGGATAGCATTTTTAACCGTGTAGCTCCTGGGTGTCCGTGCAAAAGCCGTAACACTCCCGACTACAGCGACTCAGGGCAGATTGCTCTCCCGATGTGAGGCAATCACAATCCACAGATAGCTCAACTTGGCGAAGTAGAAATAATGCCAGCTTGTCGTCTTACAATTTAACAAGCCATCTATTAAAAAAAGAATCCTTCGACAAAGTTGTCGTTTTTGCCAGTTTTGGCACGTATCTTACCAGACGACACTGATATTTCTTGCACTGCTAAAGAGAAATGCACATAGTCACTTCTGTCTGTGTCGTTTGGAAGAGGCAATTGCGACAGCACGTCGGTGTTTTAACTTGCGCTCTCTTTTTCTAGTTCTATTTGTCGCGATAAGCGGCGAGTACCAGCATCCACCGTTGCATCCACCGTTACCTAACGGCCATTTGGGGTACCAGCTTCGTGCGGAGGAGCAGACCCACTAGCGGAAGATGGACAGAATAGATGGTAAATTTTCTTCTGTACATGTATTTGTGGAATCGTTTTATTCCGAAGACTGCGACTGCTCCTTTTTTATATGAGAGTGTAAGCTCTTTCCGGCTTACTCAGGGTGCGCAATGCGTCCGCAATCGATTTTTCTTTCTTGTCTATAAACCTCTTTCGGAGAAAATGCCTTCTGTTGGCAGCTGTGAAATCTCTGTGCAATGGCGGACTGAGACCGCAACGTCTGGCGCACTTTATGCGTTGGACCGAAATATGAAGGCACGGATATACCAACAGAAAAAGGTGATCAGTGCAGGGACGTTGCACTTTCGACTCTGTTTGATTGGTTGGTCGGCTTTTTTCCGACGTTCGCAATCTTATGGATTGACTTGCGCGTTCCACGATATCAGTTGCTCCGCCATTGTGCGGTGGTCCCGACCTTCTAATGATCGGCACGTAACTTTCGAATGGGGTCTATAACGTGAAACAAAACCACTCCTACCCCGTAAGGAGAGGCATTGGATGCCATTCCCAGCAGTTTCGCCGGGTCGTAGAAAGTCAGCACAGTGTCTTGCGTCAGCAGACATTTGCTTTCACTAAACGCCTAATCAGCTTGCACAAACCATAGCCATTTCTTGTTTTTCAGTTAGATAGTATAAAGGTTTGAGCATCGAAAACCTTCTTGGCATTAATCTTGACTAGAAAGTTAACATTCACAACTAGGCTTTCAGCTCCGTGCTGTTCTTTTTTGCGCGAGCTTTTTTGCTGCTTCGATTTTTTCTGGGCATGGGTGTACTCTTGTTTCGTCAATCAGGTGGCCAAAATACCTTATTGATGGCGCGAAGAGCGTGAATGTTTTTGTCTCACCCGTACGCCGTTCTCCATGAAGCTCTGCAAGACTGCGTCAACTGGAGTCCTGCCTTACTTGTAGGTTGTCACAGTGATGAGGTACATCGTCGAGGTAGCAGACTACGCCTGGTAGTCCCTTCAGCGGTTCATTCATAACTGCCCCGAAAGACTGCCAGTGCACTTGAAATTCTATAAGGTATTCAAACGTACTGGTATAGCCCAATATGCGTGCTCACTGCCAGTAAAGGCAGCGAGTCGGGTGCAGTTTGATTTGTTGGTATGCTGACGATTTGGACAACATCGTGAATACTTTGCCTCCGGCTAGTACTGTAAATAGGTCTTCGACAGTCAGTACAGGGTAATGACCAGCCTTTACTCATAATTTTACTGTCACTTCATAATTCACCGCATGGTCGTACCTTGTTGTCTGGTTTAGGAACAATTACCAGTGGTGTTACCCAGTTGCCATGCGTGACGGTCACGAGAACGCCGTCAGCCACCAAGTTGTTTAGCTGAAGTTACTACCGCTTTCGAAAGTGCATACGGTACAGGCCGTGCCTTGCGAAAAACTGGTGAGACTGCCATCTTCAAGAATAAGCTTTGCTTTGTGGCCGTTTTGTCAGCCCCAGGCCGGGAGGACAGACGCTTTTGCATACCTTTTCGTGAGGTTGTCCGATACTGGCCCTTCTTGCACGCTGATTTTCCGGATTCTTGTCAAGTCGACGCCAAGGCTGTCAATCCAGTCTCTCCCTAGTAAGGCTGGTTCACCTCCGATCGCCACCATGATAGGTAGGACTTCGTTTTCCCCGTTGAACTCCACTAAGATTTCCGATTATCAATTGACTTGAAGCGGTGTTACACCGTAAGTCTTAAGCATCACCGTGCATCTTGTGAATGGTGGTGGCTTCTCGAGCTACTTGAACGCGCTTTCCGACACAAGCGAAACAGCCGCGCCGGTATCGACTTCCATCTTCACGACTTGATCTTCCATCCGGATTTCCACTTCAAAGATAAGATTTTCCTGTCTCACGTGATAAACGCTGTAAAGTAGCAGTTTGGAACTGCTGTCATCTGCTTGCTCCTATAGGTTCTTCACACCTCTGTCCGTCGTTTGCTTTGCTCTGCATGCGCGAGCCAAGTGCCTGATTCTCTTACACTGATAGCATTTAGCCCTCCGGATTCTGCACGAAGCAGCGTCATAGCCCTCGTCACATCGATGACTTTGCTGCTTGTGTATTTACGCCTTGTGTTTCGCTCCCCGGAGACGGTCCTGTGCTGGTCTTGATAGCATGCACTTTGGCGTCCGACGTTGAATTTGGCCGGAAAATTTGGAGGCTACTTCGAACGTGAGCTCCTTTTTCTTCAGCGGCCCTGTTTGGATGGCCGGGTTTTGCAATCCAGTGACGAACCGGTATCGCAGCTCGTCGTCGAGAAATCTTTCATACTCGTACCTAATGGTCATGTGCGTCAATACCACTGCAAATGTGGCGACTGACACTTCTTCCCCTTGGTACCGGCGGTTGAACTTGGAACGTTTTACAGTGATTTGGCGCGGCGGCTTGTGGTGGTCAAAGAGTACTTTTACCAAATCTTCGTACGACTTCTATTCCAATTCTGCAGGTAGAAGAAGGTATTTTAGCGTCTTGTATGCCTTCTTCCCTATTGCTGTGATGAACACCACCGTCTTGAGTGCCGAGCCGTCCTCCTTGACTACCGTGCAGTAGTGTAGAAACCTTATGACGTAGGAATCAAAATCTTCGTCACCGTCTTCCATGAAGGCGTCATATTTTCAAACTTTTGCCATCGTATTCGTCCCTTACAGGAACCGCCTCTGTGCGTCAACTGTCGTCGTGCCATCCTCGTCGTTTTTTGTTAGGACTGCGTAAGCAGGCGGCGAGGAGTGTATCATGATGACACGTTTATTCTGGGTTACGGCTGGTGGTAGTGGTACGACGTTGAGGTTTTACGCCCTCTAGGTTAGCCTAGCTCAAAATAGCTGGCATGGGCTGGAGACGAGCCCTGACGAGTGATATTCTTTCGGCTGACAAGCCTCGCTGTTGTTTGTCCGGCATTGACCTACAGGCGATCAATCGTGCCTGTGTCCTGCAGGATGGCCAGCACCGCGTTGAATGTCCTTTGACACTTCCTTTGGGGTCCGTCTTGGTAGAGAATATCGACTTATAATACAGGGTTGCCTTTGTTAATTAGTTAACTCATCGCTGCTCGGCGCGCTTTGTACATCGGGCTTACATATAAGATGTGGTCCCCTGTCTCTTCTGCATCACACTGGTGGCAGTTTGGACTTCGCTTCCCATCCACGCTAGGAAAGCGTTTCTGTATGCTCTATTTGTGAGCAGGCGTCACACAAGCGTCTCAACCGACCGAGAAAGCCCAGACAGCGTCCCTCTTGGTAGTGTTGTTTCCTGTTTGTCCTGTAGGAGATGCCAGCGGATGTCAAGTGCCATCGGTTACGGGTTCACGAAAGTCGCGACCGTGGGGGTTTTGAGGTGAGCTGCGTTGGCGAGTCACATCTGCCCGCTCGTTCTTTCTGAAGCCAATGTGTCCTGTTATTCATTAGAGGGGAGCTGACAATCCCTTCTCTTCCATCAGTGCCAGTGCTTTTCTTGCCGCAATCGTTGCTGGGCCGCCACATTCTGCGTTGGCCGTTTTTGGATGGCACATCATAAGTCCGTGAGCAGCACCATCTGTTCCGGTGTCCGCGTGGCTGCTGCTTAGAGGGCCTTGTCAGTGGCCACCACCTTGGCCGTTTTAGAGGATGTAGGTGCCTGCAGTTTCCCGCACCATATCTATTTTCGGTATCTGGAATACTGCCGTGCTGGAGGTTCACGACTTGTTTACTTACCGATATCCGTGTATATGTGGAGCCACCGGCTGTGGTAGTCTTCCAAGTGAGCCTCCGTCCGCTCTTCTGATCGGGATGACTGAATCCTTTTGACCGAAGATGCTTGATCCAGACGTCGCTGGACACCTTGATTACGCCCAATGGTGCCAACTTCGATTCATGTGTGATAGCCGATGGTGAAGCGGCGACGTCAATAAACCGTTGTGCCGATTCCTTCCACACCTTTTTCCTGAACTGGATACGATGTAGGAGCCATCTGCCTGGGGAGGTTGTTGCTAGTCGTGCCAGCTGGTTGAGTCTTATGCTCCTTACTTGACTTGCGAGCGGCTCTACTCCCGCGTTCTTGAGGACCGCCACGGTTTGGCGGGATTGATGATCCCCAGGGCCGTTCGAAGTCCAAGTCGATGGGATCTTTCCAACCTTTCCATGTCCGTTTGGGATGGGGCCATCTAGAGCAGCCTGTACACCACTCTCGATGTTACGAGCGCTGTTTTGGGCGGCAGCGACGGTTGTCCCTGTGCACTCCCACGACGTCACTGTCACGCGGCTGATCGCATTCAATGCCGGCCTGTAGGTATCGGTTGTTGCCTTAACAACTTGTGCTCGGCGCAGCCCTTCAATGACAATGATTCTATATAGATATGGATGTCTGCTCACTTTCCTGACGCATTTCTCCGCCGGCATGATGTCTCTGGGCGAAACCGACATCCATTTTTGAGCACTGGCATCCAGACTGTCTTGTATTGCGAGTGGTTCCACCCTGCCTCCGCCAAGAAGTTAGGGTCACGGTTGGCATGCCGTGACCAGCTTCCAGGGACTAAAATGCCGCTCTTTTTTCATCGAGCAGATATTGCTGACGCACGCATTTGGCTTGAGCTCGTCAGCAATCTCAGGCCAAGCCAACACCGGGACTTCAACAAGTTCCGTCACGAGCCACGGCAGGTGAGGATTCACGTCGTGGCCTTCCGTTTGGCCGTTTGGTCGTGGCCTGCCCATGGCAAGGTCGGGAGCTTGGCACCATGAGATTTCCCAGCCGCAGCATAAACCGAGATCCAGCAACGCCGTCCTTCAGTGGGCACAGCAGCTACGCTGGAAGGAAGTCGACTGTAAGTGGCGCTCTTGTTTCTCATCTAGCAGGTTAGTTGCAGAGACTATGGTAGCTGCTTTAGAAGCGACATCAGGTTTCTATTCTTGCTGCTGTGCCCCAAAGTGTCTTGTTTTGAAGGTCTTTTTGTTGTGTATTTTCAAAAATGGATGTTGCTAATGCTTGGCGGTGATGTGAGACGTACCCCGGCTCCACAGATCTCGAAAAAATTTTGAAAAAAAAAACTACTCAAAAGACAAAGGCAAATGAGCGATCAGGTGAAAGACATTAAAGCTAACCAAACAAAACTCCTGCCAAGTTTTGATGGAATGAACGAAAGAATCGATGACATAGAAACCAAACTAGGTAAGGTACTAAGAAAAAAACGAACGAAGACATTGGCAACTTGGTTACTGCGCTAAAGCAACTGCAAGAAACTGTGAAACTTCAGCAAAAAGCACTGGTGAATATGGAGGATAGATCTAGAAAAGATAACTTTATTGTTTTAAGAATTCCTGAGCCAGAGAAAAAAATAGCAACGACGTTCAATCCACGGTGCTTAAAGAACGTCTTCATGCCTGCCTCGGTTTAAAAATCGAAACGGTATGGCGAATTCATAGGCCGGGGAGAAAACGTGAAAAACAAATCCGACCTGTAATAATAATCTTTCGGGACTGTAATAAAAAGCCCTGGTATTTCAAAACTGCTACAAATTAAAAGGTACCAAAATCTCTATTCAAAACGATTACTGACAGGCGACACTAAGTAGACGTAAAATGCTTTGGGAAAGCACGATCACCGAAAGAAACAACGGTTCCCGAGTAAAACTTTTGTACGACAAAATTCAAGTTGATAACGACTTTTTCGTATGATATGACGGTACCGCCAGCCGAAAAAAGGTGAGAGATAAGGTGTGAATCCCAAATCTGTGACAATTGGGGGATGCAAACAAACAAACACAACTCAGAGTCATCAATATAAACGCTCTAAGTCTCGTCAATAAAGCTAGCGAGTTAGAACACATACTAATGCTATATAATCCGCACATTGTCGTCGTGACAAAAACGTATTTTAACGCAGACATAAAGGACGATAGAATACTACCACCTGCGTATAAAATGGCATGAAAAGACCGCCCAACGCGAGGGAGAGCTGTTGATGTAATTCTTGAAAAAACCAATCGTGTGCGTTGTGATGGGTGACGTTCCAGATACCTAAAGTGTATGGTGCAAAATTTCCTGCTATGACAAAAAGTATGTAATAGGAGCTGTTGACATATCTCCTGAATCCACACTGTCCACGTGGAAAATAATTTACAATTTTCCCATTGCTAATTTTTTGACGAAGATAACTTTATTCTTGCTGGTAATTTCAAACTGCCCAAAATGGAGTGGAGCAACCTCGAGGTTGGTAACGTAGACGTTAAATCATTTGAATTTATTCTTAGTATGATGTTCAACCTTAACCTAACAAGCTGCAAGTGAGGCTACCAGAACGGGAACCCCCCCCCCCCACCCCCCTCCCCCCAATGTCCGACTTTATATTCGTCGGTACAAATTTGAGTGACAATGGCGTGTCTTTGCACGAGGGTATTTCAGATCATAAATTTGTCCCGAAGACTTGCAATGTTGTATCATCATTGGCGGCCTCTAAGCGTCCGGTAGCTTATGTGAATGACTTTAACAACGCCGACGACGTCGATATCTTGAAGTTTCTAGAATTGTCGTTATCTGGATTCGGTGATGCAGAGGACGTAGATGACCTATGGTGCCATTTCAAAGATATTGTCAATCACTGTTTACACGATGTTTCCCCAAAAGGAAAAAAAAAACGCGTTAATAGGCAATGCCTGTGATTACAAGCAGAAAAAAAGACGAAAGCAAAAATGTGCAAGCCAAGGTGACGCTTTCCGTCTTTTAGGTGAATTAAAATGAAAATTGAATCAGTCTAGAGAACACTATTTCACTTCTGTTTTACCACAGTTTCCGAGGACGGCACCACAAAAATTTTGGCGATATCTTGCACCTTCAAGGGAAAAAATAGAGTATATTCCGGAAAATGGTAAAAACATTTTAGATTCGAACACTGTAGCCAGACAGTTCAACGAATAATTTGGCTCTGTATTTGTTGAAACGAATATCACCGCGGATTTGAGCATGGGAGGCACCGACTCGCTTCGATCTATGCCGGACATCACCAACACCGAAGAAAGAGTATTCACACTATTACTAAATATAAATTCAAAAAACGTCACCTGGACCGGATAATATCACTAATGAAGTTTTAGAACGATATGCAGAGTGCATTTCTAAATTCTTCATTACTATATTTCGGGTCTCTTTAAAAGAGCATAGCGTTCCCACGGACTCGTTGTGTGCCTGGCTTTCTCCAGTTCGCAAATCGGGAGATAAGCATAATGTAATAAACTCACTGATCTCTATGACAATTGCTGGATCGCGTTTGCCCGCTCCGCGAATGCGGCCACTGGCGGCTATCTTTTTGGTAGAGTTATATCACCTCTAGCCAAGGTACAGCTGCTGCAGCCACTATCATCCATCCATGGCAGACAGCATTGTGGTAGTTGTGGTGACAGGCTGCCATCAAAACAGCGTGGGTGATATTTCGTGCTTGATTGAAATTGTTTGACGAAACATATTTTGAAACCCGGCGTGAACGGTACCCCGATCTTTGAGGACATGGTGAAAGTTTCACGAAATCGCAGCACCGGGGAAAAGCAGCACAGCACGCATCGAAAGTCACATCGAAAGAAGCATCGAAAGCAGACGCCGGTACGGCGTCTGCTTTCGATGCGAGCCGCGCTGCTGTCCCCCGGTGCTGCGCTTTCGTAGAACTTTAGCGGGGTCCTCAATGATGAGGCTACCGTTCACGCCGGGTTTCAAGAATCTGCTTCGTCGAACAACTTCAATCAAGCACGAAATATCACCCACGGTACAGTGTACTAGATCCACGGCTATCTTATGTATCTTATGGCAGCCTGCCGCCATTGCGCTGTCCGCCATATTACTATGATGGCTAGAGATAATATAACTCTAGCAAAAAGATGGCCGACCATGGCCGCATTCCCGTCCATAGGCAGAGCTGGTCAAACGCGATCCAGCAAATAGACATAGAGATCAGTGAACAAACTACAGAACTATTTCATTAACATGCACTTCCCCTAAGCGTTTTAAGCACATCATTTCCAGAAGCCTTTACGATTATTTTGAGAGTTTGACATTTTTTTAATAAAAAACAACATGCATTTTGACGCGGGTTGTCCCGAGTAACGCAGTTGCTTGAAACCTTTCATGATTTCTCGTGCTCGTCAAACGAAAGAGGACAAATAAACGCGATTTGTCTAGACTTATCGAAAGCCTTCGAGCGGGTATCCCATGAAGGACTTATCAAAAAACTAAATAGTTACAGAGTTAATGCTTACGTTATTCGGTGGATTAGCGCATACCTTAGAAAGAGGAAAAAATGTGTAGTTATTGAGGGTGTTGCGTCGTCTGCTCTGTAGGGTGGCGTCGGGAGTCCCCCAAGGGGCAGTTTTAGGACCAGTGTTATTTTTATACTACGTCAACGATTTAGCGGAAACAGTGAGTCCCAATATTACATTTACGTTATTTGCAAACGACTGCCTGCTCTACACTAAAGTACGTAGCCCTGTAGGCCAGGACTTAAATATGTCGCTCGCCTAAGTAGATAATTGGTGTCAAAAATGGTGAATGAAGCTGAACCCAGACAAATACTGTATTTATCAAAATAACAAGTAAATAGAACATTCTTACTTACTTACAATTATAAACTAGGAGATGTGTCTTTAACAGTAGCTAATTGCTTGAAGTACATAGGGGTAACGATAGCCTAGGATTTAAGACGGAAACTGTTCGCAAAGCCTTTGTATCGTAAGGCTATAGAAGTTGTGGTTCTTGAAGCGCAATCTAAGGCACGCTCTGTATAACGTACAATTATCCGCAATCATAACCCTGGTAAGGCCAACCATAGAATACGCCGGTGCTGTGTGGGATCCGTATAAGAAGAACAAAATTGATAAGTTAGAAAGAATACAAGGAATGGCAGCCCGTTTTATCCTTTCGAGGTATGGGCGAACTGACTCAGTGGCTTCAATACTCAAAGAGCTAAACCTCGCTTTATTGTCAAGTCACAGAGAAATTGTCGGACTAAAACTTCTTTTTAAGCTCTCTTGAAACGAGCTGAGCATTGACACCTTCCGTGACTTGCTACCATGCCCGGTTCGGAAGTTGCGGGGTGTGCATAAAAATGCCTTAGAAATACAACGGGTAAACAATGACACATTGAAGTATTAGGTTTTTGCTAGAACTGTTAAGCAATGGAACGACCTGCCAGATGATACTGTAAATATAAATAATATTGTTGCCTTTCAGAAAACGCTTTAGAAGTGAGGCTGTTTGGTGCTCTGAGCGTGTCTTGTAGTTAGATTTCAGAGATTTTTCAGAAAGCGTGTGAAAACTTATGTGCTTGTATTCGCGTGGTTGTCCTACATATTTTCTTATACATTGCGAAACGCATTGGTATGTCGTTTTTTCCCACTTCCGTAACCACTCTGAAGAAAGGGTGAACAGTATTAATAAATATATAAATAAATAAAGAAGGCTCACGCAGCAGCCATGACGTAAAATTGATAGGTGGGCTAGTTGGTATATGTTTAACTTGTGAAGCGCCTGAAAAACAACGACACGAGGAAGACGAGACAGGACCTGTCTCTTCTTCCTCGTTCCCTCGTCTTTTAGGCGCTTCACAAGTTGAGCCGTGAGGTCACTACGTCCTTGGCGCCTATTTAGTACAATGACGCTCTTTACTTGGATGATGTTATGCCCTTGTAACAATTTTTAAAAATTTACTCTTAATGCTTCAAATTGGCATCCACTTTTCTGTCAAGATAAAAAAAGAACCTTTTTCACCGGTTCCACTCAATTTTATTGTGTCAGCGCCTCTTCTGCTGCGGAGGAATGTAAAAAAAAAAGAAAAAAAAACCGTTTAAGCTTTAAATGCCTTTACGTGAACTTAAAGCTTACCCTCCATTGAAAAAGTTACGTGCATTGTTATGGAATGCACACGCAGACTCGAGTACAGGCGGCTTTAAGACGTGCCTTGCTTTAACAAATGGTTGTGGAAGCGAAACATTTTGCAGAGCTCTTATGAGTGTGGCTTAGATAGTTAAGCATGCATGAAGCTTCCGAGGTGGAGGATCGAAAAACCACTTTTTCAGAGGTCTACATTTTCAGGCTGGGCAGTACGCGATACAAATGTTTCGCCATAAGAGATCCTAGCGATTGTCTGTATGTCTGTAGCGAGATACATTTGAAATTTTTTTAATTTGTATTTCAAAGGCGAAATTAATTTACGATGTATGGATTGTATCGCACTACTCTGGGAGTCTTACGTATCTCCTTACATTTGTTGTGGAAAATCAGTTATCGGTTTTTGATAATAAGCTACAAAACACTTTTTGGCAAACCCACCGCAGAACCCCCTTGCATAGTAGAAGAGCAATATAGAAAAAAAAACAGCAACAAAAAATGAGGTTGGAAGAAAGGTTAATGTAGGAATCGCAGAATAACCTCCTTTCAGAAAGCCGTCCACTCTTTCTACTTTAGCACGGCGAACATTGGAAAAGAAGCAAACAAAGAGGAAGCAACCGCTAATCATAAACAGTATATACTTTTTTTTTTTTATGGACAGAACCATTGTGAGTATTGCGCAGCGCCTCCTGGAGTGCGTCCGATTCTGCGGTCGTTCTGTGCTGCGGCCGTGTTTGTAAGATATACAGCAGGGTGCTTACTTTTAATTTAAACAAAACCTTTTTTTTTTAAAGGGAGGAGAGCAGATTTGGGAAGCAATCCGTTAGAGGTAACGATTACTTGTAATACGTCACTTTTTAAAGTAATTTCGCAATTTCCAGGTTACTTTTTTGCGGCAGTAATTTATAATGTATTTTCTATACAAATATTGGTAACGGATTACTTTAATTACTCGTTACGTTTTAATATTATCAACAGAATAAAGAAACGGGAGCAATATGAGCAGGCAATTCAGCAGCATAAAGATAGCAAGTTCATCAAAATAGGAGACATCGTGGAGAAAAGGATAACCGAAAAGGAAATACAATTTTTTTTTGTATGACTGGTCACTAGAACCAAAATAAAAACGTGCAAGGCATATGCAAGCATGCGAAAAACAAACACCAAGAAGAAAACGCCGAGTAGGCATTGTCTTCTTGATCTCCAAGCGGAGGTAGACGCTGCTACTGAGCATGCGCACAGCTAAAGTTGTCTGGAGAATTCCAGGGATCATTTCCGGTCGCCGTAAGCAAGCGAGATAGCGGGTGTTGATGCAGCTTCCGCTGCCTAGTCGGCTTACAGATGAACGGAGTGCACCTACCATCTTTCTATCAGTAAATGCATTATTTTATTTTTACAAGTACTGATGCAGAACGTTTTTGAAAGCATCAACCTTATTTCTATTGTTTCCTTGATAAGTGTACGGGAAAATTGACGGGAAAGTAATTTGTAACGTAACGAGTAAAGTAATTCGTTACTTTTCAGCGAAATTTGGACATGGTAATTCATTACATTTGATGCTCGGTAATTTGTAATTATAATTCATTGCGTTTTTCAAATTACGGGCACATTTTTGGGTGAAACTTTGACGAGTGCCGTCTTTACCATGTATTTATCGGGCTAGGAGGACATTAGACGAGGGAATAATCGTCATGTGTT
The DNA here is from genome assembly GCA_037355805.1 of Ixodes ricinus. Taxonomy (NCBI): domain Eukaryota; kingdom Metazoa; phylum Arthropoda; class Arachnida; order Ixodida; family Ixodidae; genus Ixodes; species Ixodes ricinus. The sequence continues at coordinate 100,343 of JAZHYW010008050.1, read as the reverse complement.
GACGGATGTATTTTCATCTGTCATGTGAAACTGTAAGGGAGCAGGGGGCTCCGTCAAGCTGTTAAACAGCTCTTTCTCTCTGTTTCCTCCATTCCTGTATCGAATGGAAAATGAACTTTATTATTTTAATATTATTATAATTAACTAAAATCTGCTAACTAAATTTTCATGAATTGGGTTTATGGGTCATGTCGGTTGGCTTTGTTCAAGCACCTCCCTCTTTTTTTCCACAACGAGAAACAATCAAACATATTGCTCAACTCCTCCTCGAGTGCGCCGAGTTCTCCTCTGCGGAGAATTGGTCCCTACTAGAAGGTCATCTTTTAATGCCTGCGGAGAATGAGCGAGGGATATCATTTTACGACAACGCCCACGTCGACCTCGATTTTAGATCCATAGCGTTTATAGCGCCGGTCTTAAGCCGGGGTCACACGGCTTATACGTCATACAAAAGACAGTCTGCATACAGATTCGAGGCGAGTCACAGCGAGGTTTGTTCTTCGAATGCCGCATGGCAATGAGTTTAAGAGAAAAAAAAACTTGGCAGGCGGCATTCTAACTACGGGTATTGCGGTGACTCGTGTTGGCGGACTGTCTTTTGTATGGTGTATGGGCAGTGTGACCCCGGATTTAGGAATTTTTTGCTCCTTGCATGTCGCCTTAATGACGGCACAGTGTTGTGTGACACGTCGTCTTCACAAAAGTGCTCTAAATGCATAGCATTTATAGGTCTTCTGTGACGTCAAGTGACACCACGTTGTGACTTGACACGGTGTCGTCACGTGACACTGGGATGTCACGTGACATCATGTCGTGACACGAAACGCTGATTTCATGTCGCACTGCGACGTCAAGTGACGCTATTACGTGCCGTCGTGAAGTCACATGACACAATGATGTCACGTGATACCATGGTGTCACGTCAAACTTGGAAATGTTCGTAAAGCCCTCACAATGCGCCCTTCAGTGTATTTGGGGTGGGCTGTGTTTGGTTCGTCAAAGAAGAAGTCCTGGACGAGCCCAGCACAGCCCAAATACGGGTAGTGCGTGTGCTTTATCTCTCCAAAGCTTTCGATAACGTCGCACATGACGCCATCCTCCGAACTTTAGAAAGCCCATACTGCGGGAGCCACACGTACAACTGCATCAGAACCTTTTTTTGCAGGACCGCTCAGCCGAACTAATACAGGGACCGTTTGAAGGAGACGCCATTTCCATCAAAAGCGGCACCCCAGAAGGCTCCATTCTCCCTCTAACACTCTTTCAATTTGACGATGATGCACCTGCCCATGGAATTGAATGGCATCCCCGACCTACGGCACTTCTTCTACGCCTGCGACATCTCACTCTGTATAACTAAAGCCTCACACGCATGCATATATATATATATATATATATATATATATATATATATATATATATATATATATATATATATATATATATATATATATATATATATATATATATATATATATATATATATATATATATATATATATATATATATATATATATATATATATATATATATATATATATATATATATATATAGTATGAAGTCCAGGGCTTGGCTGCCGAGAGTTTGTATAAAATAAAGAGCCACTTCAAAAACTTAACTCCTTTACTTAGACGTTTCGACCCGAGACGGGTCTTCATCAGTATGACAGAAATTCAGGAAAATTGAAAGCAATTCAGAAAAAAAAAGGGAAAGGGAGGAAGGAGGCAAACAGGCACAACAATGTATACACGAACACAAAATGAAAAAGGGTCGGATAGGGGGGGGGGGAAGAGAGGTGTCCAAATTGTCGCGGGACTCAAGCAGGTGAGTCCCCGGAGGCGCCAGCTCCCCCGGGCGCAACCACTCTAACGCACAGAGTCGTTAAAATATAATTTGCAAATAAAACCACCAAAAAAAAAAAAAAAAAGAAAAAGGAGGGGGGTGGAATTTATATATATATATATATATATATAAACATTTCAACGTGCAGTTGATATTACGTAATGTTATGCACAAGTCAAAGAACTCTACTCCTTAAGGGAGAAATTTGAGCTCATAGTCACCACAAAACGAAACGCAAAAAAAAACCAAAACAAAAAGCTTTACCTTAGACAAAGGTATTCCTAAACGTCAAGAAATTTTCTCAGCAAAACGCCATGTTCCTGGAACTAACTATACAGACCAATCGGCGATTCAACCTCGGCGTATGGAAACTTATCGGCCAGACCAACCAAATAATTCAACTTATCAAACGCTTCTCTGACACGCAGAGAACGAAGTCAAACGGACCTCCTGCCACTTATTGAGGCTGTTGTCATCTCCCGCATCATGGACCATATTTTATTCTCAAACTTTACTAAAACAGAATTGAACAAAGTAGAAGTATAGCTAAGGGAAGTCCACAAACTGGTGTTGGGCGTCCCTATGTACGCCAGCCAACAAGCTCTAGAAGACATGGGCCCACCAAATACACTAGAAGAACGCCTGATGGCCCACGAGATTGGGCAACTAAGACGCCTACGAAATACAATCCAGGGACACACCATCCTGACCACTCTGGGCTATCAAGAGGGCGACGGAACTCGGGGAAACCTACAAGGCCACTCTCAGCTCCAAACACGAAGAAAGAATCAAGGTATCACAAATTCCAAGTAACATAGACGCTGACAGGCACCACGGAAGACGCCAACGACCTGTCAAAGCAACTTCAGAAGATAATCGATAAGACAGCCGAGGATCAACACGCACTCTTCATTGATGCCAGTTTCGCACCAGATCCTCATTCGGCGCAAAAGACAGCTATCCACGGTGTCCGTCCCTCCAATACCGGCAGAAAGAATTGCGTTCCGGCTATTTCAACAGGTTTAATTTAATTTAATTGATTTCCTTTCACGGCCCGGGGGAATTATATTTACTTTAGAAAAGAGTGGGTTAGTTATTAAAACATACATGAATACAACGCTAACAAGGCAAAACTACATCAATATAAATTAACAAGGCGAAAATCACGCCAATACAAAGAAGTACCAACATCGCTGAGGAACATCATTTCAAAATACATTGTAATTGAAGTTTTGAAATCAGCGCCGTAAGTTGATGTGACTATTTGACGGGGGAAGGCGATTCCTATCAATGAATGCCTGGGGAATAAAAGAAGCATTAAAAATAGATGTGCCACGATGGGGAATGCCTACGTTTAGTTGGTGGTTTGTGCGCGATGAAGTGTGAGGTGGTTATAAAAATGACGTTCTATGAAGTGCCGGGTTATAGTGATACATTTTGTGAAATAACGACGTATTTTTCTGCGAATTAAATAAGACGCCCCCCCCCCCCCTACTTTGGTGGCGTTCGACTCAATGGAAGATGCGATAGCTTACCGTTGTCCACACTGCGATGTTAAACAGAGACAACAGAAACCCGTCCACTTCGCGCACTTGACGTCTTACCTTTGCCACTCAAGCCACGATATCTCGGTCAGCACCGCACGTCACGGAGGAGTGGTAAACCATTCGCGAAACGAAAAGCCGCTCTGATTAGAGCAAATTTGAAGCAGCCTACTTGGCTCGTAGTTGCACGGTAACGAGAAAATACGCATAGCCAAGCGTGAGAAAGGGTTAAATTGCTGTCCACCAGACAGCAGGGTCACGTAGAGTAATGTAGAGTAATTGCAAGTTGCTGGGCTTGCTCGCGCTAAATACCGCCCAATTCATAGGCAACAAAAATATTTTGGCAGGCTCAATTCGTTGTTGTGCTTCGGGAACCTTTATCATGCACAGATGTATATACATTACGCGTACCACAAGCATCAGCTGAGTATATAGAACGTGCGCATACACAGCCCATACAAATTCCACTTACTGCGCTTCTGCCTTCTATACTCGTCTTTTACAAGGTACGGATTTCCTCGATGATTACGTAAGCGATGCATAATCTTCCCAGTATATTTATTTCTTTTCAGTAATATCATTCCTCAGAAGGTGTTTCCAACAGCCCAAGTGATGAATCTCTTAGTAAAAGGTAGACAATCTTGCCGTAATTGCTGCAATTTCTGCAATTTCTAGCAGCCATAGGCTCGCTTCCCCACAAAGCAAGTAGTAGAATGGCGCAAGGGACGCCAGATTTTCATCGTAGTATACTACCGAACAGCGCAAAATCAAGTATACTTGATTTTGCGCTGTTCGAGTGTGAAAGCACTGAACCTTTTGAATTATTAATTGTAAAGAAGGTATTCGCTCATTTGGAAGCGGTGCTTCACGAGCGCAAAAATCGCACTTCGACCAAAATAAATGCGTTAAAAGCCGCGATTTGCGGCAGGTTTTTGTGTATGGCTATTCACGCCAAGGTGTGTTCGATATCAAGCTTCTCGGCCACAAGCCGACTGTTGTCTAAAGACTACAGAAAGAAAATATTCCTAGCACCACGTCGTTTTTTCTGTCTGATTTTGTTTAAAACAAATTAACCAAACTGTAAATATACGTACCTTTCGTCGTCTTTCAAACTTGTTCAACCCTTCCTTGAGAGCCCAATCACTTTTGAGATGGAGACAACAGGACACAACAGACGATATTTATATTGGACCGCACGATAGTAGCTACGGTTCAGACCGGCGTTCCAACATGACCCGCAGGTCGATCGACTGCACGTACTTGCTCAAGCGGTCTTCTTAAAGGGGTGCTCCGGCCGTTTTTTGAGCTACCTAAACAAATTGCATTTTCTGACTACCCGGACTTCAGTCGTCACGGTATGCTATTTATTTTCTCCAAATACAAAATAGCAATTGAGAAAACCGTAAATGAGTTGATGCCAAAACCAGCATTCAAATTTTCGCGCGCTCTTCAGTGGTGTGACGTCACACATGGTACAGACTTTCAGGTCGTGCATGTAGTCTTAAACACAGTATGTCAAGTGTTTTTTGCGTGCTTCTCAGTGAATCAGTTACCGAACATTCTTTTCCCACCATCAAACGTCTTGTAATCAGTTGGGAACATGAGCTTACTGCCCCCTTTATACCACATATGTCGTCACACTTCAATGTTGCCAGCAATGCTCCCACTTTGAGAAACGCGATGAAAGCGAAATTCGAAAATTCAATAACTTCGCAGAATTTTTTTTTCTTTTCACACAATACTTGGGGAACTCGTAGAGCCATGTCTATCGGTGTGTTGAGCCAATTTTGAAGCAAACCAACGATCATGAAAAAATCGCCGGAGCACCCTTTAAACTCTTTAATGTAAAGCAGCACGTCGACCTGCGACGGAATACGTCATCTCATCTTGACGTTACATCACTGGTAAGCAAATCACACGGTGACATTGAGAGGTCGACGATACCAGCCTTTTTTCATAACAAGAGATGTCGCGAACCTCCCAAAAGTTTGAATAAGACACTTTTCGCAACTTTGGACCACTGCCCAGATTCAAATTCGTAAAGTATAAAGTCTTCGAGGTTTTATTAAAATTTGAAGTCGACGGTTTCAATTGTTTTAAGATTAAAATTCATAACATTCAACGAATTCAATTTTTTAAGAATCAGTTTCGCCAAATTCTACAATTTTGAGTTTGTTTGAGCCTTTGGTTCGAAAACTTTGAAATGCTCGAATTGTTTTTGAAGCCTTATATCGCGATATTCGACGTCCTCAAACCTCATACGAAGATTCGAGTATTTAGATTCGATCAATTCGTCCTCACAAATGTCGCGAGTTGAGCTACAGTAATTCGCTACGAATGTTACACGTGCCGTGAAGTTAATTTGAAGCAGTCATGAAACAATATCGGATTGGAATGTTCATGACTTTGCCAAGGCCTACTGCTTCCTAATCCGGCCCAAGTATACTCGCGAAGACCGCCACTGATTCTGAAGCTTCTTTGTCACGGTTAAATTGCGAGAATAAAAGGGGACTGTTTCTTTCAGTCTTGCCTTCGCAAAGTTGGATGACATAATTGTGGGATCTAAACCAGCCGCCGGATGACAGTCGAGCGCAGCTCATGAATTGCACATAAGAACTGCGTGTGCATTCAAGTTCGGCTCGTAACAATCAATGCCTCGGCGGAAACTCGGGTAGTGGCTCGTGTGAAACCACTGCGGTGATGAGAATACCCTAAAGCCTGGTTCAGACAGTTGCGTTTGACTGCGTTTGACTGCGTTGCGGCAGCGAGAAACCAGGACATCCCTGCAGCTTATATCGCGTGCCAAGATGATTCCTTGAATTGGATTCCACGCTTCCATATGAAGCACAGATGTGCCGGTGGCTCGCTTTCGGATCTCGCCGCAACGCAGTCAAACGCACTCAAACGCAGGTGTCTGAACCGGCCTTAACTCTAACAATACCTAGAGCTCAGCACGCGTTTTCTACCTTGGCAACCCCAGCGCGTGGGTGTAATAAACGTTAGCGGCATAGAATAGGCACCAAGCCGCGTGACCGCTTGTTCTGGCTCCTAGTTGAGGGGATCAACGATGCTCACATCTCTTCAACTTTTCCGGTGACTCTCATTGCCTAGAAAAAAAAAAAACCAAGGCAAGTTCATTCATTTATAACGGTAGGGAGTGGTTCTAAGTAGTATTTAGCGAAGGTAGGAAAATCGTTTCATGGCTTTTTTAAGGCACTGTCACAATGAGAACACACGGCGGCGACAGCAACACAACATGGTTATTAGCAGTCAGTTAAGATTGTTGACCAACTATCAATAACAAACCCGACCAACCTGTCACATCATGGGAACATCACCACAGCACAGGCGAGAGCAACAATGTCACCTCGGCATGACAACTTTCGGCAACAAAAACGGCAACAAATTGGACGACGCGTGTTGCCCATATTGGTGGATGAGCGAACTGTGTTTCGTCGACACGACAACAATGATAGCCTAGATAGCAGAGTTTCCCATCTTTTACGTCTTTTTTTAATCGCACAGCGTCGCTTTCGGTCGTGCACGTCACCAATAGGACTTTGGAGGTAGAGCTCGTTGCTAATCATTTTTACGTTTGCCTTTGGAGAGAAAAAGAAGTAGTTGTGAAGATTTATTTTTGCAGGCACGGACTTCGGGGCTACAGGGAAGCCGGAAGCGGGCAACAGAAAGGATGCCAAAATGAACCACGCTGCAGTAATCCGACTCAAAGCTTGTGAGCCGCGAAGACGAAAGCGAATCCCTCGGGTGACCCAAGCTCAGCGGTAAATTTTTTGGTTCGGTCTACTTTCAATTGAAAACCGGCATCTTTCAGTGCTTGTTTCATCACGTCTTCGGTAAATTTAGACAGAGGAAAGTCAGCAGTTCCCAGGCGATAGGTGTTTTTCAGGCCTCCGAAACCAGATAAAACAAGCAGGCCGCCGGGTTTCACGAGTTCTCCCACGTTCTTCACCACGAATCGGTAGGACTCGTCGTCTACGACGGCGGATTCCAGGCAGCCGCCGGAGAAGACGACGTCGAAGGTTTCCCTGTGTTCCTCCGGGAGTACGCCGGGCTCCAAGACGTCACACGGAACCACCTTCCGGATGGAGGATCGAGCGCGCTCTTGTATTTCCAAGGCCCCTTTCTTGATATCGCTGCAAAGCAGAACGAGGAAGCGGCGATCAATTTAGATGCAGTCACACTGTTTACAAAGATTGAGCGGCTCCATGTATAGACCAACTCAACTCACTGACATCACGCTACTGCGGTGGCGCTGCTGTCGGTACTGTGCTTCCGCAAACGCTTCACTCCTCACAACTTTGCTTTCTGCGCACGCGCAGTGCCCACACCTAGTGTGGGCAAAGCGAGCTTCTTTCTAAACACTGTGTTGGTGTATCCTCCGTTTTATCGTTGGTCCGACCGCTAGCAACGCTACGAGTCAACGGGGCCTCTCAGTCACCTCAGAAGAGCTGAATCGCGTTTAGCGCTTGCTGAGTTTTTGTACCGAAAACGAATTCAATCAAGCGCAACTTGTGCGTCGTGACACTGCGTTTTAATACGGGAATTTGTGGTTGTGTTTTAACTATAGTCACTGAAAGTAGAAAGCAGCAGGGTGCGGCGTATTTTATTCTCTTTGCTTGGTTCGTGATTCGTCCTTCGGCGTTCTAATTGGCTAAAGCCGCAATTTCATTTGTTGTGCAGCGAAAATAAGACGAGACTAGTCACACCCTGATTTTCTGAAGTTCTCAGGTACTACAGCTGTTGGCCCCCACACGAGGAGAAATTCCGGGGATTTCTCCATGGCACGCGCATCCCGCGACGAAAACGTCAGGCTTTGCGATGTGCAAAAGCCTCGCGTTTTCGCCTCGTGATGCGCGCACCGAGAAGAAATCCCCGGGATTTCTCCCTCGTGTGAATACCCCTCGAGCAACTGCACGTTATGCATCTTTATGGTCCCAGTTCCTCGCTGCACGTGGGTGTACCTGTAGCCCTCCAGTTCAGCAATTTTCTCGGCACGGGCGGTCCAGTCGACGGCATCTTCAGCCTTGTTGATCCACTTGTTGAGCTCGAGTCGATTGCCTTCGACTAAGTCGCTCAACACGATGTCGTTGAAGCGACGAGAGAGTAGGAACGACCGGAAAATCGCAGGACCACTGCCTACGTCCAGGAGAGTTTTGCCCTGCACCAGATCTGTGGAGAGCAGACAAGAGTTTAAACGATCGAAGTAACAGTCATCTCCTATCTCTTAATACAAAAATTGAGATCCCTTCCACCCCGTGAAGAGGGAAGTCGAGCGAAGCTTGCGCTCTAGTGGGATTTGCTATATCGGGGTGTGAGCAGTGGCAACGGCGGTTTCACTTTAGTGGCGTGAGCCATTCTCGCTTTTGGGCGCACCGACGCTCCTCTTACTCCCGCTGCTCCTCTTCAGAACGTGCAACACGGGTGCGACCCATGTGAAGTCTGATGAGGTCCAAGTGACAAGGACAGTGATAAGGACAGGGGTGCGATCTTCGGCAGGTGCAGCCGAAGAGCGCGCGGAATTGCTCAATCAGAGTCGTGTATGGAGAGAGTTTGGTCAATGGGAGGCGCGGGCAGTGCCAGGGCGTGTGCCAGACGCAGAAAGTGGGCTTGACATGCTCTCTTGGCCGACCAGAAGCCTTAAAAAATTACCCTAGCGGTGGTAGTGAGAAACTGTTTCAATCACAGGTATAAGTTGGTATGTGGTGTTAATAAGCGCGTAAGAACGAAGTGGAGTAACCCTTTATGGTTGAAAATAGATGTGCACGTGATGTTTCGATCATGATAATGCAGAAATATGTAAGAAACGAATGTGCCGCTCAGCTCTGTTTTGCTCGGACAGAGTGTGACCGCTCGGATGGCAGATTCTCAGCCCTCGGCACTTGGCGCACAGATTATGTCGATCGGAACGATCGACACAATCCGTACGCCATGCGCCATGGGCCACGCGCCGAGGGTTGATAGTTGCACTCTTCCACCATAATTTTGGATGACCGTGATTGAAACATCAAGTTCACCCTATTTTCAGTCACCGACAGTTGCTCCGACGCACTTGTTAAATTTGTTTCTCGCGACCAGCACGAGGGTATTGTTTCCGGCTTCTGGTTGGCCTACATTCGAATTTGCGAAGACGCCTTTGAACCATAGAATTATTATAATGTACGCTAGAGGTTCAACTGGATCTAGTGTGCTGCTTCAAATTGAAGCAGACAGCAATCAGTCCAAAATTTGACTTCCGGTAATGCATTTCTATGGGAAAAAGCGAGTGCATTTTCTGTCTGCGCTCGATAATAAAAGAAAAAATATCACGAATAATTCAGTACGTACTAGTCGATCACATTGGAATATTTCTCAGTCACGCAGACGAAAGAATTGGTCATTTACGGCGTCTTTATTTTAAATTTGTGGCATGAAAAACGGTGCTAAAACTGCTTCGTACATGATTTTATGTGCACTGTCGGACACTGTTAGCGCGAACACGGCGTCGGCGATTTCTAGCATGGGGGATATACGTGCCAGACGAACGAAGGGCATCTGGAAAACTAAGAGAGACGGCAAGAACTACGCAGTAACACTGAATAAGTAACTCCTTGTGCATGCAAACGGTCAAAATAAATTGAAAGTCACGTAATATAGTCCGATTTCCAATAAATAAGTACTGCTTTATTCTTTCTGCTCGTGAATATGTGCGAAGATGACTGTTCTGGGTTCAACTCATCACCCGTACGCACCGAATTTTTGCAAATCGGGAGAAGCCAGAGAACAGGTGCCCGATAAAAACTGCCCGACATAGGAAATAATAAAAGTACACACCTTTTGTAGGCCACGTGCTTTATTTTTTACGCCCGAATATTTTTTAACCGATCGTAAAGATCCATGAGCACGACGGCGTCATTTTTATGTAATGACAGGACGGGCATATTAGCAATATATAAGCGCCATCGGAATGCTAGCTAACCTTGAACAGACTCTACTTTCCTTCCGATCGTTATTTTGCTTAGAATCGTCGCTCGTCTTTACATACCTGCCATGGTACAGACGTCTGGGCCTGAAATACAGCGAAGTTTAGCATCTTTCATTGGTAAAGAGAAATGCTGTAACTAAAGCAATTACACTTCGACAATATTAATAAAGGTACATACTATACGGTACACCTCAAATAACAAAAGTTATTCATGTTATTTTCCGGCGAAAAGACAATATTCAGCCGCGTTTTGCCATAGGAATGCACAGCAGCACCGCAAAAGTAGACTGGTTGCGGTCAGCTTCGATTTGCCTCCCGGAAGTCGCATAGACACTAGCGCCAGTTGAACCTCTAGCGCACGTTATAATAATTCTATGCCTGGAACCATAGAGTTATTATAATGTACGTTAGAGGCTCAGCTGGCGCTAGTGTCTATGGGACTTCCGGTTGCAAATTGAAGCAGACAGCATGCAGTCTACATTTCCAGCCTCCCTGTGTATTCCTATGGGAAAACGCGCGTGAATTTTGTCCCTTCGCCGGAAAATAACATGAATAACTTTTTGTCATATCGGTTGTAACGGATAGTATGTACCTTTATTGGTATTGGTGAAAGTGTAATTGCTTTAGTTACAGCATTTTTCTTTACCACTGAGCGATGTTAAACTTCGCTCTATTTCAGGCCCAAACCCCTGTTTCAAGGAAGGTATGTGAAAACGAGCGACGGTTCTAAGCAAACTAACGATCGAAAGAAATGTAGTGTGTGTTCTGGTTCGCTAGCATTTCGGTGGTGCTTATATATTGCTAATATGCCCGTCCTGTCATTCGATGAAAATGACTCCGTCGTGCATCTTTACGATCGGTTAAAGAAACATTCGAACGCAAAAAATAAAGCACGTGAGCTACGAAAGGTATGTCTTTTATTATTTCCCATGTCGGGCAGTTTTATCGGGCACCTGCTCTCTGGCTCCCTTACTTGCAAAGATTTGGAGCGTGCGGGTGATGATTTGACCATTTGAACCCAGAACAAGCATCTTCGCAGTACTTATTTATTGCAAATCTGACTATATTACGTGACTTTCAATTTATTTTGATCGTCTGCAAGCACAAGGAGTTACTTATCTAGTGTTACTGCGTAGTTCTTGCCGTCTCTCTCGGTTTTCCACATGTCCTTCGTTCGTTTGGCACGTATATCCCCCATGTTGGAAAGCGTCGACGCCGTGTTCGCGCTAACAGTGTCCGACAGTGCACAAAAATACACGTACGAAGCCGTTTTAGCACCGTTTTTAATGCGATGAATTTGAAAGAAAACGCCGTAACTGACCATTTATTTCGTCTGCGTGACTGAGAAATGTTCCAATGTGTCTAGTACGTACAAATTATTCGTGATATTTGCTCTTATAATCGAGCGCAGAGAGAAAATGCACTCGCTTTTTCCCATAGGAATACATTACCGGAAGTCAAATTTAGACTGCTTGCTGTCTGCTTCAAAATGCAACAGCACACTAGCGCCAGCTGAGCCTCTAGCGTTTATTGTAATAACTCTATGCCTGGAACACGCCCAGCCGGCTCTGTGCGCAGTGTCAGAAGGAGAGAAGCCGCGCGTGGAGAAGACGCACGCCTGCGTCGCCGGCGTGTGCAGCAGTAACTGCTCTAAAGCAAAATCCTGAAACAAAAGGCACCTTGCACGCGCGTTCCTCAACGCTTTGTTTTGGTTATTTACTTCGACTCTTTTATACGGGGAAGGCGCGCGCGTGCGGGGTCGGCGTCTGCAGCATTAACTGTGCAGAATTGTTGGTCTACGCTCGGTCTGACCCCGGAACCGATCTGGCAGAACTTACCCATAGACAGCTTCGCTGTAGAAAAAGTTATCCCCATTTATGGGGATGTCGTATTTCGTGTTCAGAGTTTCTGTATTATCTACAGGGAGCACCTTTTCATTAATTTCTTTGTAGCTTACAGAAGGTACTAGACAGTTTGCACGATACAAGAACCCCGGAGGCAAAAAAGACTTTCACTGTATAACGACATGTCGGGAGATTAAGCCAACCCTTGTGCTTTTTCCCTTCCGTATGTCATCCATTTTATTAGGAAAAATACATTTTACTCGGCTCATCGGCATTGGACAACACGCCCACAGTAATCAATCCTCCCCTAGCGATGTGGGTACTCCGCGTCCAAGAAAACACATGCGCGTCGCGTTGTCCTCACTTTCGCGCTTTCGTGCGATGCCGAGAGAATGGGATGCCACCGTCGCACGAAGCCTACCGGATTTGCAAAGACAGCACAGGGTCTCGGCAGGTGTCCACGATAGATGTCGGAAGCCACCCCTCCAAATTAAAAGAGAAATCTGAAGACTGCGCGCGTCCAGCATTTCCAACTACGCAAAACCTGTCGGCGCAAAGCCCATTAAGATTTCACAGAGTGAGCAGTATTCCTCTAAAAAGTATTTGTTTATATATTACTTTGTTAACTTCTGCCCTGCCTGCCCCACCGCACGAACGGGTTTAATTTGACCACGGCTAGTAACATTCACAAATAGCTATAAAATAAAACATCAACTTACTCTACACAATTTAAAATCTTATCTGTATATTACAAAAAAAGCATGGTTATTTAATTTAATCTTTACTTTTTTCAAAATTATATTTCCTCTTTAAATGTATCAGTCGGTGTGTCTGGTGATATTTACAATATTCTGTGCTAAACATCCTCGGGTGTTGCAACGTACTAAACCTTCTTCGAGTAACAAGCGCCGTCTGGAGAGTAGTCTGTGAACTACGAATGAGGGAAGCCCAACATGACAAAACAAACCACCTCTCCTGAACCATCCCCCTCCCTCATCTTCTGTCCACCCAAAAATAAACACAAAATACGCCCGCCAGAACACAATGCCATCGTGCCGTTGTATCGGTTAATTATTGCTTCTTAAGCCCTATACTACCGGCACAAAAAAAAAAAAAACTAGTGGTAAAAGGAAAGACGAAATACGAGTGAAAACGTGCCGAAGGTGGGAGGATGCCATTATAAAGTGGGGAAAGCGGAAAGCAATGTCAGGCGAAATGATAAACACATGCAAAGAAGCCCTTGCTAACACATGTGTGAACGCGCAGACACGCGCAAACAAAGTACTGCGGAAGCCAGCGAGGTCGCGCTGAAGGCGGACCTTTTAGTCTAAGGTTAAAGGGATGGTGAACCGAAATTTGGATTTCAGAAAAACAATGCAGGAGATGTAGGCGGGACGCTACAATCCCTACAACACTACTCGTAAGGCGATATCTCAAATGGACGGCCGCATTTTGAGAAAAAGAGGTCGAGATTGAACCAGGCCGACGAGGCGCGTGACGTCAAGATACCTGGTTTCCTCCTCTCTTCGCTTCGCTCCTCAAGGCGGCGAGGCGGAGAAGACGCGAGGCCGTTCCCTCTCCTTCTCGGAGAAACATGACGTCAACAAGCCTGTCAGATGCGCCTGCTTTTCTTGAAAAATACGGTCATCCGTTTGAGATATCGCTGTATGAGTGATGTTTTGGTGTTTGTAGCATCCCGTTGCACGCTTTTGCCGCGTGTTTTGTGGAATCCAGATTTCTGTTCAGCATCCCTTTAAGGGTGAACGGTGTAGAGGTGCGCAGACCCTGTGTAGAAACAGGGTCTGCGCACTAGGGTGGGAACTGCGTACGACAGTTTGCTCTTTAGCCCCATGTTCCATTAAAAAGAAACCGAATTCCGGATGACCAAAGGACATGCTTTTTGTGAAAGTCTCAAAAAATCATTAGGCGCTGGATAAAATTAATCATCTGCTTAATGTCCTCATTTCGAACTCTTCAATGGGCGAACTCCGCCAATAGAAAAACACGGCAGAAAAGCGAAAATACGCATCTGATCTAGCCACACCAAAGCCTCCTTCCGCAAGATCAGGTCCGTTGGCTATGACCACCGTCACCACGGCAGTAAAAAATCTTCTGCATAGACGCACAGGCGAACCCAGCTTCTGAATTCAGCAACAGCCGGCGCCAACTTTTAGAATTCCGTCATGCTTATTAATGTCAACGCGGCTACGATAGCTTGGGGCTGCAAGCTAGTCAGGTCAGCCCTCACTTCGTTTTGCTCTCTTCGGGAAAAATGAAATTGAAAATAAATAATATCAGGCCCGAACTTGCACCAGGCCTCGTCGGATCCACCAAGAGTCTCCACGGGAGCACTTCCTACTTTCATGGTCGATCACCGCAGCGGCACGGCACGCTTTGGCTAGTGTTGCCGCATTGACTCAAGCAAAGGGTATTCGGAAAACTGCGTCGGCTGCTGGCGCTTTCAGATGATGCGCTCAGGTATGCGTCCATACAAGTGGCACTTTGTTGCCATGGTGAAGGTATCATAGCAGAAGAACTGGTTCTGAGGGAAAGAGAGGGCGGTGTGGCGAAGTCAGGTGCGTGCTTGGGCTCTTTCGCCGTGCTTTCCAATTGGCAGAACTTGAAGAAAAAACAAAGTGCGAAATAAAAACTTCACAAAGATGACAGAGTTTAACCAGTGCCTAATATTTTTACGAGTCTTACATAAAAGAGCATGTTATTAGCTACATATTTGAAGCATTTTTGTACGGCAACAGAGGGCTCAACTACCGATGTGCTGCGCGTCGCTCTATACTCGGGAGCCACCTTCTGTGGCTTTGCAGTCAAAGGTACGGGGACGCATGAACGAACGGACGCGTATTGGGCTACTGCACCTTCATTGCAATTAACAAAATGTCTTAGCCATGCGATTTTTTTTTTCAATATGCGACAGCATTCTTTTTTTTTTACGTTGATTCCAAACATGCTGGTCATCTACGTAGCACACCATGAATGGAGTTGTACGGGAAATGCTGTCAGCCGTCCTTTCCGTCCGGTTCAGGTCAATACCACCGAAAATAACTGAGGCCTTCGAACATCCTCCTCTACCTCTATGTAACGTCATCTCCCTCGGATGGCGTCAACTCAGCCATTGGTCCCGAGCCCTACGCCGAGTGTCCCTCGAAGTGTTCATTAAACACGACGCCCAGCCGAGCACTCACCAATCGAGTGCCTGCGCTCTGTCTCTCTTTGATGACGTCAACATCTTTCCGCACAGGCTTTCATCATTCTAGGTGTTGTTGCTCAGGTTCCCTCGGAGTTTTGTACTATCCGTAGCCCACGACGGAAACTCAAATGTCGCCCAGGCAAAATGATATCGGAAAATGAGCAAATCGTCCCGACAAGACGGGCCTCTCCGACTTCCCTGGTGGAAGGGCAGCACGTAATAAGCACTTTGTTTTGAGCAGAATACCAGCTTCCTTAAATCGAGAGGACAATTGTTCATAGACGCAGGAGGCAAACCGCTAAAACACCGTACAAAAGGCAGTCTGCGGACACCGTCTGATATACTTCTTTTTTGTCCAACGGTCAGATTGGTCCTTCAAGAACTGTCTTTAGGCATGTTTCAAGCATACCTATATGTAGGAAGCAAACACGCTTCAGGCATGCGTAAGGCTGGTCCGCAGGTAATTGTCTCATCACACCGTGTCTATAACGTGATGTATGAGCAGTGCGACTAAGTCTTAATGGTTTACACGCCCACGTCGCACGTCATTTTATACATTCCATCTGCGAGCAGTAATCTGTGGAGGCACACCACTATAGAGCAGATAACTCTCAACGTTCGGAACGCTGCGCACAATTTACCCGATTGAAAAAGGCGATGGAGTTCCTCTCGATGGAACGAAACCTCGAATTTGGTTACGCTGTTCATCAGGTCCGCATACGCGCGAGCATCGAATTTTTCTTGATGATGTCTCCTCGTTGCTAGGGATCCAGCGCTTGCCATCATTTTTCTTGAGGTGAATCCTGAAAACAAACATTTCTTGTAACACACACACACAAAAATATATCTTTATATATTAATATATGTGGGCGGTTTCATTTGGATTCAGGCAACGAGTGGCAGTCGTATTTTTTATTTTGCTTCAAATTTTTATATTTTGTGGAGCATGTTCCTAGAAGAACAATCCTTTTTATTTTCATGTCCTGACATGATTAGTTCCTGAGAAAAAAAATCTCAAAGAAGCGGGAAAGAACTACGAGGTTTTGACGATTGTCGTGTGTGGCGTTTTTGAATCACTCTCAATCTCAAAGTATTCAAAAGAGAACGTCTATATTTGTTTAGTGTGATATATAGGCATGTAGGTAAGCCGACATTATAACTGCTATTTATTATTCGTCGCTCCAATTTTTGTAAAAATCCCCAAACATGCCTCCGCGAACAACTGTGACCTAAATTGGGGATTTTATTTTGAGTCGACTATGTTTAGTATCGCTTTTAAAATATTACCACGTGTAGAACCCTTCATTGCTTTCCAAATTAAGCAAAGTTTGTGTTTTTATCATGTACGAGTACTGAGAAATAAATTATGAAACAAAGAGGGTTTTCACTTTTCGTTCAACTTCAGCACGCTGTATAAAAAAAAAACATTTTTAATTTTTTTTTTTCGCGTTTGCGTTCTCTTCACACCCTTCTTTTAGCCAGAATACATTCCGTTAATAGTATTTGCCTTGGTTTTGAGTTTTAAGCCTCTAAAAATGCTAAAAAAGAGCAAATGCCGATGGTGGGATTTGACGATTTTCGTGTGTGGCGTTTTTGAACCACTCTCAATGTCAAAGTATTCAAAAGAGAGTTTCGATATTTTTTTATTGTGATATATATGCAAGTCAGTAAAACGACATTCCATCTACTATTTATTATTCGTCGATCCAATCTTCGTAAAAATCCCCAAACATGCCTCCGCGAACAACTGTGACCTAAACTGCGGATTTTTTTTTAGTGGACTATGTTTAGTTTTGTTTTTAATATAATACTACGTGTAGAACCTTTCATTGCCTTCCACATTATGTAAAGTTTGTGCCTTAATCACGTACGAGTACTGAGAAATAAATTATGAAACAGAGAAGGTTTTCACTTTTTGTTCAATTTCAGCACGCTGTAAAAAAAGTAAAAAAAACTATTTTTTATTTTTTGCGTTGCGTTTTTTACATTTTTCTTTTAGCCAGAATACATTCTGTTAGAGTTATATGCACTAGTTTTGAGTTTTAAGCCTCTAAATGTGCTAAAAAAGAGCAAATGCTGATGGTGGGTTTATGGGTTATAGCTGTATATTTTATTCTTTATTATAATAATCTAAGGGACGTTGAATAAATACTCATATAAAAAACATGAATGTCGTTAGGCGTATAATAACAAGTTTGCAATTCCAAACGTCTAAACACTATAAAATCGCAACTGCCGGGAGCGGGTTTTCAGACAATTTCTGCCGGTGCCATGATTGGAGGGGCCTCAAGCCTAAACCCTATGCGCTACATAATCTATACTACGTTAGAAATATCAAAGTATAATATTGTAAAACATTAGAGTAAAATACGCTCCCTATTGGAAACCTAGATTTTTAAATGCGAAATTTTATATTTTTAATGCTAAATTCATGTTGATAACAGAACCAAATCATTTTTCAGCATATTTAAAGGCTTAAAACTCAAAACCAGTGCATATACCTCTAACGGAATGTATTCTGGGTAAAATAAGGGTGTAAAAAAACGCGAAGCAAAAAACAAAAGAAAAATATTAAAATGTTTTTTTTATACAGCGTGCTGAAATTGAACGAAAAGTGAAAACCTCCTCTGTTTCATAATTTATTTCTCAGTACTCGTACGTGATTAAGACACAAACTTTACATAATATGAAAGGCAATGAAAGGTTCTACACGTGGTATTATTTTAAAAACAAAACTAAACATAGTCGACTAACAAAAAAATCCGCAGTTTAGGTCACAGTTGTTCGCGGAGGCATGTTTGGGGATTTTTACAAAGATTGGATCGACGAATAATAAATAGTAGATGGAATGTCGTTTTACTGACTTGCATATATATCACAATAAAAAAATATCGAAACTCTCTTTTGAATACTTTGACATTGAGAGTGGTTCAAAAACGCCACACACGAAAATCGTCAAATCCCACCATCGGCATTTGCTCTTTTTTAGCATTTTTAGAGGCTTAAAACTCAAAACCAAGGCAAATACTATTAACGGAATGTATTCTGGCTAAAAGAAGGGTGTGAAGAGAACGCAAACGCGAGAAAAAGAAAAAATTAAAAATGTTTTTTTTTTATACAGCATGCTGAAGTTGAACGAAAAGTGAAAACCCTCTCTGTTTCATAATTTATTTCTCAGTACTCGTACATGATAAAAACACAAACTTTGCTTAATTTGGAAGGCAATGAAGGGTTCTACACGTGGTAATATTTTAAAAGCGATACTAAACATAGTCGACTCAAAATAAAATCCCCAATTTAGGTCACAGTTGTTCGCGGAGGCATGTTTGGGGATTTTTACAAAAATTGGAGCGACGAATAATAAATAGCAGTTATAATGTCGGCTTACCTACATGCCTATATATCACACTAAAAAATATAGACGTTCTCTTTTGAATACTTTGAGATTGAGAGTGATTCAAAAACGCCACACACGACAATCTTCAAAACCTCGTAGTTCTTTCCCGCTTCTTTGAGATTTTTTTTCTCAGGAACTAATCATGTCAGGACATTGAAATAAAAAGGATTGTTCTTCTTGGAACATTGCTCCACAAAATATAAAAATTTGAAGCAAAATAAAAAATACGACTGCCACTCGTTGCCTGAATCCTAATGAAACCGCCCATATATATATATATTATGTATATATATATATATATATATATATATATATATATATAAAAAAGAGAGAGAGAGAGAGAGAGAGAGATGGTTTCCTTTGGAATCAGTCAACGAGGTGCAATCGATATTTTTTTTTGCTTCAAATTTTTATATTTCATGTCGCATGCGATGTTTTAATAAAAACTATATCCTTGTTTATTGTTTTGATATGTTCAGTTACTAAGAAAAAATCTAAAAAAGCGGGAAAGGACGATGAGTTTTTGACGGTTGTCGTGTGTGGCGTTTTTGAATCACTCTCAGTCTCAAAGTATTAAAAGAGAGCTTCCACTTTTTTTTTGGTGATATATATGCAGAGTAGGTAAATCTAGATTCCAAGTACTTATTACTATTCGTCTCTCCAATCTTTGTAAAAATCCTCAAACATGCCTCCGGGAAAAAAACTGTGACCTAACTCCGGATTTCTTTCTGAGTCGACTATGTTTAGTATAGGTTTTGAAATATTACCACGTGTATAACTTTTCATTGCCTTCCAGACTATGCAAAGCTTTTGTCTTGATCATGTACGAGTACTGAGAAATAAACTATGAAACATCGAAAGCTTTTTTTTTCCAATTTTATTAGGCTGTACATAAAAAAAAAAACAGTTACAGATTTTATTTTTATTTTTCTCGTGTCGCGTTTTCGTCACACTCTTCTTTGCGCTAGCTTACGTTTTGTTTTGGATGTATATGCATTAGTTTTGTGTTTTAAGCCTCTAAATATGCTGAAAAAGAGACTAAACGCCGATGGCGGGTTTATAGGTTATGAAGAGGCCTCGAGGTTAAAGGCCCGTTCACACACTTGCAACCGAGTACGACCGAGAGAGACAAGACCTGTTTAAAGTTCTTAAAATTTCTTAGGACAAGATAACACACTGGCACGCTGGCGCCATTTATGCGGTGACCGAACTGCATTTCACAAGAGCGAAGGTTTTGCGCGATTTATGAGGTCAAATATGCTTAATACATATGAGAAAGGGCCGTTTTATAACGTTGATACAAGTTTCCGAGCCAAGAAAGAAAGGATAATGCGTGAGAGAAATCGAAATTATGCGGAACCGCCAAGTTCACACTGCCACCCAATAGATGGCGCCAGTGTGTCCATTTCGTCGTAAGAATATATTAAGAGGTTCGAGGCCTTCGGCCTTAAGGCGGAACACTGACACCCCTTTGAAAAAAAAATGTTATTTTTTGCCAGGCGGGTAAGCATGGTGTCAGAGGACTACCCAATTAATATTTTGTTACAGAGTCACGTATATTTTTAATAAAGCCAAGAAACGCAACTGCTCGAAACTGAAACCGAAACCTGCGCACGGAGGTCGAAGTCTGCACAAGTTTCCTGAAATATCAACGGGATCGGGATCAATGGCTGGCTGCAATTCCGGCAGAACAGTACCGGGCACCTCGGAAAGCGCACGCTACCCGATTTATATGCTCCTTGCAATTTGTGCAAATTGACTACATTGAGTTCGCAGGTGTCAAAAAGGAGTCCCACACCATTCAGTTCAACAAAGCTTCGTCAGAATTTTTTTTTTCAGTGACAATTGTAAAAAAAACAATAGTGTAAATAACCTCAAATGGTTGGACAGAAAAAAATTGTACGCTCACACCGGGGATCGAACCCGCGTCCGCTGAGTGTAAAGCCGACACCTTACTACTGATCTACTCCCTTTTTTTTGTTTATTGCCAGGTTACTTATGATACACATATTGACAAAAAATAAAATGCCCCGAAAACTGCAGCCTTCAGAAATTACCTAACATGAAGAAGGAGTTAAAAGCCTATCAGCCAGGCTTGGCTGAAGGTCGTTGCGATGGTTAATTTAAAAGGTTTTGAGCGTGGCCAAATCGTCCAGAACTGGCAACCATTCCACATCAGTATTTATCTTGTTTGTAACATTCTCTTAACCATTTGATACTTTCAATGAAGTACTCTCGGGGGTTGCGTGCATCAACATCAGCAGGCCGCACCGCCATTCTGCTCTTCCATATGCCGTGGAGCCCCAGGAGCATGATTATGTCGTAGGGCACAGGTTCACGCTCGATTGTTAAGAACCGGATTCCTTGAGGTGACAGCGGGAGCTCTTTCTTTATGGTGCGCTGAAGCACATCCCAGAAAAGAAGAGCATCCCAGCAGCCCAAAAAGACATGCTCAATGCTCTCCGGTTGTTTGCACAAAATACAATTTACCGACCAGTAGAGGTTCATGCCTTTTGCATCCAGAAAAGTCTTTACTGGCAACGTTTCGCTGTGTAATTTAAAAAGAAAGTTTTAACCACCGCTGGTACCATAGCGCTCTTGACTCGCTGTAACACATCATCTCCCGGGGCCCCAGGGCCTATGGATCTATACGTTGGCATGGGCAGCAACATAGCCACTAGGTCACGCGTCAAATTTTTTCGTGATACACCAGACAAATAGTTCATAGAAAAACGAACGAACAGAAAACGGCAGGCAGATACAACTTCGCGCAAAAAACCCGACAGCGGTCCGCACCGTGCCCGGCAGGACGAAACAACAAATCCCGGTAAAACGTCAAACAGTCTTGTCTGAATAACGGTTCGAAGAAAGGGATCACGCTGGTCACGGATAAACATAAAGCGTGAGACGAGTTGTCGAACAAATACGTGGCACAGTCCGACACCCCCGCTTTGGGCTTAAAAGAAAAGGTTGGTACGGCGAGTTCGCTCCCATTGGGACGCCCAAATAAACACTGCAAATACACGGTGAATCCGCTGAATGTTGATTCTCGAACACTGCAGCACTTGGAGGACATACCACAGTTTGGACAGAAGAAACACATTGCACACAGTCGCTCTCGCGAAAATGGATAAATCTCTCCGTACCCACCTCTCGGCAGTGGCCTTAAGTTTAGCTATTTCTTCTCGCCAGTAATCTGTGGGCTCACGGTAATGTTCCAGAGGAACACCTAGGTACTTTGAAGGCGTCCGTGACCATTGAACATTCCCAACAACAACTGGAGCAGTCGTCCACTCACCATGCCATAACCCCACGCACTTTGACCAATTCACCGCGCAGGCAGTGACCTCACAAAACCTTTTGGTCAATTCAACAGCTTCTAAAACACTTTGAGGGTCCGAACAAAAAATGGCAACGTCGTCTGCGTATGCCAATATTTTAATGTCACATTCCTGTAGTGTAAAACCCCTAATATTTCTGAGATTGAATGACACAGCGGCAAAAGGGCTCTAGGTAGATTGCGAAAAGCAAGGGTGATAAGGGACATCCCTGCCGCACTGAAGAGCGGACGTTAATCCCCGCACTAACTGTTTTATTAATTACTAGTTTAGTTTTGCAGTTTACATATGCCATCCTTACCCCCTCCAAGCAGCACAGAGCCAACTCCCACATGTTGTAAAATGGAAAACAGAACATCGTGGCACACCCGATCAAATGCTTTTTCAAGATCTATCTGAAGTATAGCTACTTTCCGATATTCCGCGTCACAGACCTCTAGAACACTTCGAGTAGTGTGTATGTTAGTGCCAAAGCTACGACCCTTTATCCCACAGGTTTGGTGCGGCCCTACTATTTTCTATATAACATGCTGCAATCTACGGGCTAAAACCTTCATTAGCACTTTATAGTCAACGTTGGCCAGGGTAATTGGTCTGTAATTATTAGTACTACGAAGCTTATCGGCGTCATTACACTTCGGTATCAAGACTGTGTGAGTGCACAAGAAAGAAAGTGGTAACCCTTTCTTTTGATAGGACTGAGAAAAAACCCTATACAGAACCGGTGCAATTCGCGGCTTAAGCTTCTTATAGAAGGCCGTGCTCAAACCATACGGTCCCGGTGACTTGCCTTCGCTTAGGTCATCTATCGCTTTCTCGACCTCTGATAAACTAAATGGATCTTCTAAAACTGTCGTGGTATCGCTATCTAGCTTCGGCTGACTTGGCAAAAATTGCGTATCAAGCCCCTTTTCTTTTGGTATTTTCTTTTCAAACAAATGTGTATAATACTCAACAAAAGCACTGTTGAATACTGTCCTGATCTCGAGTTACTGCGCCTCTGTACTCTATTTCTTCAATCCGGTTCCCGCTGGCATACTTTTTTAAACTTTATTTCTCACGCAAGTGCCCTCTTTGTGGGCGTTTCCCCGACAATCAAGTTATTCGCACGGGCTCGAACGATTGCCCCTTTATATCTCTCTTCATCTATTTTCTCAAGCTTAGCCTTGATAGTGCTTATGTCGTCTTTGAAGGCTCCTGGCGTTCTCTCCTCCTCTACATAAAGCCTTTGTGAATCCTGTCGAAGATCGCCTCTCTTCTACACTCTTCTGAGTCTGCCTATAGCTTACTTTCGAATTTCCCTAGATCAATTCTTGGTCCTCGAAAAGCTTTGCGTTTAACTTCCACAACTCTCACGAAAAACTAGGTTGTTTCTTACGCTGACCCAAGGTAACACTCACCAAACTGTGATCGCTGAACGAGACATGACTGACCGCGAAGTCGTTACACTGGGGCACTAATTCCGCTGAAACATATACCCTGTCAAGCCTGGCATGACTTCTGCCTTGGTGGTGCGTATAAAGGACCCGATGTCCCGGTGATATGCAGGGTGCCAGGTCTTCGAGCCCCTTATCTCGAATCAACTGATTTAAAACTTCACTAGACCGATCACTATTTCGTCTTTGATTTGTCCGGTCTTCTGGCATACAAACACAATTAAAGTCTCCCAGCAATATCGTAAATCGGTCACTGATTACAAATCTGTCAATATATTCAAAAAAGGCGCGTCGCTCACTCTCCACGTTTGGCGCATAAATGCACATAACCCTCCACTTTTGATTTAGGAAAAAAATCGCAGAGAACAAGCCTTCCTGATTCACACGATACAACATTCTCTTCGATGAGCCCAGCAGCTCTCCTCGAGAAGAGACAACACCCCCAGATCTACCTACAGCATGGCTGACGCAGACATTGTACCTCGACGTAAACGGTTTCACCAGGAACTCAGTCTGACTTTCACTCTCGACCTTCGTCTCCTGAACCGCCAAAACGTCTAGGTCCCTCTTTAGGAGAAGGCGACTCAGCGGACACTGGTCGGCGGCGTGCCACAAGTCCCCTGACGTTAAGGGTCCCTATGCGTAGACCAGACGTTAGTTGTGCCGTTTTCTTATTGCGTCAGACCCAGCTTCCGGCGATTACCCTTTGCGTCGTACTGTACCAGGGTCGATACTCACTGCGACAGACCCCCATCGCGGGACAGCGACGAGGACCGCAGTTTGCTGACGTAGGGACCCTTTTTCCAACCAGCTGAAACTCCCCTCAGACCACTGCTGTACCGGTGCGACATTTTTCGGAGCCTCGTCGTCCATTCGCCGTTTCACCTTTGAGGGATCCAGTTCCATCGCTGGCTCACACTCGATGGCCGCTGCCTCGGTGCCGGTGCTTCCCATCGCCATCACCGCCACTGCCTCCGGTGAAGGTATTCCAGTCGTTGTTGCCTGCCCCTCTTTTTCGTTGGCTTCAGGAGCCGTCTCCGTGCGCTTCTCGTCCTCGACTGTCGCCTCTGCCTTCTTGTTGTCATGACCTTCAACTGTCGCCTTGTCCTCCTGTGCCCTCTCAAACGGCGTCGACGATGTTGCGGCCTCCTCTGCTTCCGCCTCATCCATGATGAGGTAGCATCCCCCGTCGCTCGCTCGGCTGACTACAGCACTCGCGTACGTGCGTGCACAATCTTGGGCCACATGGCCGAAGCCACGGCATTGCCCGCACCGAGGCACACGGCAATCGCGCCGTATATGTCCTTGCCTTCGGCACCGCAGGCATCGCGGTGCCCGCCCTGGCACGACAACGAGGATCGTGCCCCCTTGAAGCCTTAGCTCATGAGGTAGGTTCTCCGGCGTCTTGCCTTCCTTGAGTGTCAGTTTAGCGATCATGGTGGTCGACTCGATGTCTTCGAAGCCTTCCACTCGCCACTTCTCCTTAGTCACCTCGTGAACTGTGCCGTACTCTTCCAGCGCCTTCCGGAGAGTGTCGTTGGATACGACGAACGGGACCCAATGTAACTTGGCCCGAACCTCCAGCCGGTTGGGGTCCACGAGGACGCACAGCTTTTCCTTCACTGTGAGCCGGCCAAGCTGTAGCAGTCGTTCTTTCGCTGCCGCACTTTTTAGGCTGCAGAGCCACACGTGTCCCATTGGGCACACATTTAGCCCTGCTACATCCTTACGAAGGTCCGCTTTTTCCAGAGGCTCCTTGAAGTCGACGATCCTTATTGGACTGGCGTTTACATCGCAGTGAAGGTAGACTTGATTCTTTTCCCTTGTCTCCAGCCGGCAACGTCGGCAGAACGATCCGATAGTCGGCAGGGATGCAGAAAGGCCTGTCACCAAGACCGGCGTCGGCCGTTGTCATCTCGCTCTCAGAGCGAGCCATAGCGCGTCCGCACTCTTCGACTGCCGAGCGCTATCTGACTGATCTACTCTCCAACACGTAATAATCCGTTTTTCCTGACAACATAGACTTGTAGATGACCTTGTTCACAGGCGGCTTCCTATCGTGGAGCTCGAAGTACGATAGTTTTAACATCGTAATGTTCATGCAAACGAGGGGAAACTCCTCATTCGTAGTAATACAACCGGTCGACTGTAGGTCGGAAAATTTGCTGTCAATTTCCCCGCAGCAAAGGCAATCGCCAGGCTTGAAGTCGGGCAGCACCACGGCATTGGCCACATTGGCACCTAGTAAAGAAATCGTACGCATGCATATCCAACTCGAAGTTCGCACTTCGTGCTTGACGTTTGCGCGTTTTTCATGTTCTTACCAATTGGGTGTTCGTAACACGAGCGATGTCTTCAGCCACGAGAAGGGGCGACGACTCGGCGACGTTTTCGTGCATATCGGCTTGGTGGTCGGGCGTGTCATACGGAATGAATCCTAATTGTTTTGATCGGTCCAAAATTTTCTCTTTCGAAGAAAGACAGATATGCTGGTACCGCGAACGACAGTTCTGAAGTAGAGGTCCCACGCCCTGTTGAGAATTACGCAGTGAACGCACAGAATGCTTCCGGTTCTCTGTGCAACTTTTTTTTTCAATGAACGTAGTTGCAGCTTTTTAGAAGCCACAAAAGATGGGTTTCATGTTTTTTTCTATTTTTAATATTGAGTGTGTGCCTTCAAAGACCCATGATTTTGATTAAATTTGGTGGTTGCGTCTAAACCTTAGAAAACGGCCCGTGACCACAGAGAAGAGAGTGAGCGCGACTCAAACCGGCCAGTTCTCGATCGGTGGTTTTCGGGCGCAAAGTGACAGAATTCGGAGCCGAAAATTCTATTCTGGGTGGTTGGGCACTCATATGTCATGTACAACTAAAAACCTCGGCGAGCATAAATACCTTGCCAGTGTCCCCCAGTCTTGCCTACCTCCGCGGTCGTTTCTTCCCGAATTTTATCGTAAAATTCCCTAGGTTTTCAGAAAATGTGTCAATTTGCGTCAATATTGAGATTATCGTTATGGTGTAGCTTAAAGGGATGCTGAACCGAAATTTGGATTTCACAAATAAAGGTAGCAGTAGTGTTCAACGGTGAGCCAACAAACCCCAAAACACCACTCGTGAAGCGATATCCCGAAGGATGGCCGTATGTTTGTAAAATAAGAATACGATTGAGTGAGAATCGCGACGTCGCGGTCCCTGCAGAATTGTTGAGGAGGAGGGAAACGGCCTTGCTGCCTTCCCTCTTCGCGTACTCGTGGAGTCAAAGCGAGAAAGGGAGGAAACGAGAATAGGCGACGTCACGGGCTTTCTTGGCCTTGTTCAAGCGCCCTCTTCTCTCTCAAGAATACGAATATCCGTTGGAGATATCGCTTTATGATTGATGCTTTCGGGCTTGTAGCGCCCCGCCTAGCGTTTTCGCGTTGTTTTCTGATATCAAAATTTCGTTTCTGCATCCCATTAATAATAGATTCCTGTAGTATGGTGGCCTTTTAAATATTAGATTTGCTTCGTTAAAACCTTTTTACATAATTCAACTTTTTTTTACTTTGGCCTTGTCTGGCCCCCGATAATCACTGTTGTTACCACTGGAGATGATCTCTGGCCCTGACAATATGCAAAGAAACCTTTTTCCCGCTGCACTGGGACGGCACGATAAATAAAAAGTAGAGGAACGTGTCTCTAAAGCCCTTTTCAACCCATTAAAAAACAATCCTGGATTTGAAAAAAATTTTCCTTTGCCCCTAAACGATAACGAAAATCCCTAAATCTAGGGAACAATCCCTAAGGTTGGCAGCACTGGTGTCCCTTTAAGAAGTCGCATCTGTCTAAACGGGCCTTAAGGGATCATAGCTGTATGTTTATATATATATATATATATATATATATATATATATATATATATATATATATATATATATATATGTATATGTAAATACTTTTTAATATATTCTAATATACATTTATTAAATAATATAAAGAAATACATTATTGCTTCTAGATCATAGATAGATATATTTATGAGTTTCGCAATCAAAATATTGACACGTAATGTCCACGTCAAGGGCGTTACGCGTTAAGTATGATTTGTGAATTTTTTGGTTTTTGGTAATGTAAAATAAAATATAGAATACGATGAGCTTTCAAAATTCGTTACTTCCAAAGTTAAAGGTTCTTTGCTTTCAGGCGACCTCATCGTGATAACACACAAAATGGCAGAGTGATCACAGACCATTTCAGAGGTTCTCAGAACTGCTTTTATAAAGGTATTTGACTATTTTGATACTTGTAGGATAAATATCAACTAAAAAAGTGCAGCTGAAATTTTGTTTAAGTGGTTTACGATGTATTTATTTACAGTGAGCGATGAAGTCATGCAGTTTGAGGTAGTACAATAGAGCTGCATAGATGCGACGCTCTACAAGAAAGACCAGAGGATTCAACTTCAGTGATGAATTTCCTTTGCATTCCTAAATTTTCCCACTCATTTGCCGGTGGAGACCTCTGATGGTTGCTTGTACCAAACATGGCACGAACGCAGACCAGGTACCCTATTGAAAACTGGCATTTGTATGAGAAATTTTCTGTGTCTATTAAACGCATATGAATCATACAAGATATATAAGAAGCTATAATAACCATATAAGAACCATATAAGAACTGCATAAGAGCTATATAAGATATATAAGCACATTTAAGAACCATATAAGAAACTTGTCAGAAGTTTCTTATAAGTTACTTATAGGTTTCTTATCTGTTCTTACACAGTTATTATATGGTTCTTAGTTTTTATATGTTTTCATATACCTTGTGTGATTCATATGCGTTTATTGGACACAAGCAATTTCTCACACAAATGACTTTTTGGTTAGGGTACTGAGCCAACGGATTCTTCACTTCTTCATTTCTTCTCGGAACTTCATGAGGTCCACGGTGGTCAAGTCGATAATTCGTGTCTTGCGCTGCTTTGATGTGAGCGCCGACACGAAGTCTCGCATAGTGAAGATTGAAGAATTCGCAGACGTCTCGGATATTGTGTAGTGTGGCATGGTGCTTTACGAGGCCACCAATGCCGTCGCATGCGTTCTTGCCGTGCCTGCTCGCACAGAACAACCACCTTGGAAGAGGGCCGCTTTCACGCATTTCGTAAAACTGAAACCTGTTCTTAAAGTGCATCACCGCACCATCCGATATAAATGCTAACGTTGTAAAGATGGGTTCTTCTTCGGGGGCCTCAACAATCTTCTTTAGAGCGAAGAGGGCATGCGCGAAATCGTGACGAGGATCGTCGCTGATAGTGGCGAAACGTTTTGTAGTGCTGGGTGTCGTGTCAACGCAGGTGAAAATGCTTAGTTGTTCCTTTTGCCAGTAACACCCCTGCAATTGCTTTGGGAGTATTATGCTCCAATTTTCGGCGAAGTCGAAGTGAAGCACTTTGTTATGTGGGTGTATGGATTCGCCTTAAACTCCCGTATTTCCTTTCTTTGAATGTCTTTGATATATTCATGAGCGATATAATTTTCAACGCAATCTCTCGCCAATAGACCTTTTGCGAAATCCCCCAAGCGCCCCGGCCCGCGCGCGAGGAATTGTGGGAGAGACTGTCCCTCGCCTGGCCGCTCTGCCTTGAGATCGCATTGCCTTGTCGCTTGCCTCCTCTTAATCCTCTGTTTTTCGATTCCATTACCTATTTTTATCTATTCCAGTGTATTTTTTATTGCTTCTAAGTGTTTCTATTCTCTTCTGCGCGCGATATTTCTTGTATATATATAGTATTTGTGTCTTTATTTTGCCTTTTTCGACGGGAGTGCCGACGGACAACACGCCGCTTCGCGCGTCGTTCCCCGGGTGAGTACTACCGTTGCTACCGATTCCTATCGCGCTGTTAGCTGTTCATTTTGGTTCAATTTGACCCGCGTGCAGTCGAGAGGAGCCGTTTATGAACACCCGCGCACATGTCATAGGGATAGGCAGAGCTCTGAATCAACAATCGCGACGCGAGAGCCGAGTGCGCTGTGATTTGGCCGCCCGCGCTCGCTCCGTTGACTCGCACTGTAGCGTATGCCTTCGAGTGCCGCTTACTTGACCAAGATACAGCACGCCGCTTTGTCGCCGCGAACCATTTGTCCGAATGTTTGCGAAGCTGAGGCATATGCAACGCTGCGGCGCCTGACAACTGCGCGCTGCGGCGCGAGTACCTTCGCAAGCGCCGGTGGCTCAACGTCGCGGCTTGCATGCGCTTATGGTATGCCTTCTTAATCATATCTGCTAAGCGGTTGTCAGTTGCAAACACCCTTTCTCAAGTGCTGACGAACTGCGCGCCGCTGCGTGCAGTTGTCAGGCGCCGCAGCGTTGGATATGCCGAACGGTGTTACGGTTTCGCAGGCATTCGGACAAATGATTCGCGACGGCAAAGCGGCGTGCTGTATCTTGGTCAAGTAAGCGGCACTCGAAGGCATACGCTACAGTGCGAGTCAACGAAGCGAGCGCGGGCGGCCAAATCACAGCGCACTCGGCTCTCGCGTCGCGATTGTTGATTCAGAGCTCTGCCTACCCCTATGACATGTGCGCGGGTGTTCATAAACGGCTCCTCTCGACTGCACGCGGGTCAAATTGAACCAAAATGAACAGCTAACAGCGCGATAGGAATCGGTAGCAACGGTAGTACTCACCCGGGGAACGACGCGCGAAGCGGCGTGTTGTCCGTCGGCACTCCCGTCGAAAAAGGCAAAATAAAGACACAAATACTATATATATACAAGAAATATCGCGCGCAGAAGAGAATAGAAACACTTAGAAGCAATAAAAAATACACTGGAATAGATAAAAATAGGTAATGGAATCGAAAAACAGAGGATTAAGAGGAGGCAAGCGACAAGGCAATGCGATCTCAAGGCAGAGCGGCCAGGCGAGGGGACAGTCTCTCCCACAATTCCTCGCGCGCGGGCCGGGGCGCTTGGGAAAATTGCAAAAGGTCTATTAGATCATGCGACTACACTGAGCGTTTTCTTGGTCAAGTCTCCAGACTCCTACGTAGCAATTTCTATATCCTCCCGGGATTGAGGTGTAGTGTACGGGCACTTAGACTCGTCGCTCCAGGGCATTTACTGCAACCCTGGAGCATGCAGGCTTCTGATGCGTTGGTGCACATGCAAAGCGCAGTGATGTGCTTCTTAGTGAAATGTATCGATGAGTTGTAGTTGATTGATGCTAACAGCAGTTCGAAGCTCGCACAATGTGAACACACACATTGGTCCCGGTACGGGCAATCTCGACCAATTTCGGGCGCACCGTATAAACTTTTGTTAGGTTAAGATTGATGTCTAGATGCGTCTCACCAAGAGAGCGTAGGGTGCGCGAATTGAGAGAGTCATGTATCGTTCGACAACACACTCATTGGTTCTCGATATGTTTACGGTAACAACATATTTCTTATTCAGGCTTTTGATGGAGCAGTCCATCTCATCTTCTAAAAAGTAGCAGCGAGTTTTCGCAACATCCGATTCTTTCAGCTTGTTCGAAACGTACGGATCAGGAAGCGTCCATATTCCGTTAGTTCACTTGAGATTCCTCGATTTGGCAATCAAATACTTGGTGGTAACAGGAACAGCATTCAATATTTGTTGCTTTGTCATTTCGTTGGGAAACAACGTCAGCAACTGACATCTTTGCTTGATATAAGTGCTCTTCTCGAATGCTGTTCGAACGTTCGCTTCCCATTCCGCGCACAATTTGTTGGAAAACGTCTCATTAAGTTCCTCCTCTGGTACATAATATTCGTCATTGATCTTGTGCCGTATTTTTGCTCTTGAAAGACTCCTCAACAACAACAAACGGCTGTGTCATTTTTCATTCATCTGATGTGCAGTTTAGATAAACAACTATATTTTGAACATACACCCTCAAATTAGAGCCGATCCAGCCGCTTGATTGGCTACATGGAATCGTAGCGTTAGCATCTCGCTAGATCGGACTATCGGTCTTAATGTGAAACGGAGTATAAAGTGAATAGCCGTGTTCACATAAAGCACAATAACGAAATGGTGAAGCCCCGTGTGATACGAGAACAAAAATGAGCTCACCGAAGTCAAAAGGGATCGCAGTGTTGCTGAGTTTTTCTGCGTAACGTGAAGAGCTGCACGATTCCCCGGTCGCGCTTAATGGCTGTACCACCTGGGCTCCCCGATCGAGACTGCACTCGTTAGTTCACCGCATTGGGAAGAAAATGTCCTTGACACGCGCCGCCAGATATGGAGCCGGGGATGTGCGCACGATGCGCAACGAACTTCGGCTCAGCGAATTTATGGCGACGCAGCGCTCGTTGCTGCACAAAGCCGTAAAAAAAATTAAAAAGTTAGCTTTCTGTAAGCGGTGTACAGCTGTAGCGGACGTTGCCAGGGCCTATTTGCTCGAAGCTGGTTAACTCTAACAGCGGTTAGAAGTTGGCCGCATTTCCCTACCTAGTTTCGTTCGAGTACCTAGCCGCTTTCGTCAAAAAGGGCATGCACAATTGTTTCATCTTTTATTATGGAGTGGTAGCTGGTGTCACCTACGGGTTGTGGCGAATATAAGTGGCTTTCATGTAAAGCTGACGAAAAGGGGGACCCAAGATCGCGCATCACCGGGTTTTCACGACGCGGCGTGGCATGCATTTGAGCTTAAGACGAACTTTCTGTTGCTCGTGGTACAGATATTGGGTAAGGTAAAACTAAATAACCCTTGTTTGGAAAATTCCTAAATGTTTGGCTGTCTGAAGTGAAGACAAGCCTCGTTAAAATTTTCTTCAAAGTTCGAAAAAGGACGACAAAGTCTAGTCCTAGAAAAGATGACGAAGAAGCGAGCTGTATGGTTGACCAGCTTGTAAGAACTGTAAATAACACCATCATAAATTGAAAACCGTGTAATTCGGCTCCAGTGAAAATATACCGATTACTAAATTACCGAAGCAGCGAGGAAAATGCTGAAAGTATAATTCTACGCTCATTGCGCCCTGGCCTTCCCCGTATAAAAGATTCGAAGTAAATAATCATAATAAGGCTTTGAGGAGCGAGCGTGCAAAGCAAAATTTGTTTTAGGCCTTTGCTTTAGAACAGTTACTACTGCAGACGCCATCATGTGCAGCGCGTGCAATGACACTCGTAGCATGCAGCCTGGTGCTTGGTAAATTTAGCAAAAGGTCTATAGGAAGTATTCACTGGCGGCCATAGCCGTGTGCACGACTGCTGAGCGCGTGCTGATGGCGAGCTTCCACAGTTCTTTTGTAACGTGCATTCCGCACCCTCAAGATTGCCGGTCTTAGCAGCCTATTAATGTGGGCTCGTTCAGAGCATGCGCTCTGGACATCACCCACAAATATGGCGCCCAGTGAATACTCCTTATAGACCTATAAGGAGCATTCGCTGGGCGCCATATTTGTGGGTGCTGCTTAGGGCGCATGCTCAGAACGGGCCCACATGAATAGGCTGCTAAGACCGGCAATTTTGAGGATGCGGAATGCACGTTACAAAAGAACTGTGGAAGCTCGCCATCAGCACGCGCTCAGCAGTCACGCACACATCTATGGCCGCCAGTGAATACTTCCTATTGTTAACTTACCCAAGCACCAAGGAGAATGCAGGTATTGGTGTTCCGCGCGCCGCACGGGCTGGCCTCGGCAATAGTATTTTTTCTAAAGCAGATAGCTAAAACAAAATGCATCTTGCACGCGCGTTCGTCAACGCTTTAGTTTGGCTATTTACTTTGAATATTTTATACAGGGACGGCGTGCGCATGTGGCACGTGGAACACCGTTCCCTGCATTCTCCTTGATGCTTGGGTAATTTAGCAATATGTCTATAGGGAGTATTCACTGGCGGCCATAGCTGTGTGCGCGACGGCTGAGCGCGTGCTGACGCCGAGCTTCCACAGTTCTTCTCCAACGATGCATTCCGCAGCAGCCTATTAAGGGGAGCTCTGCTCAGAGCATGCGCTCTAAAGAGCACCCACAAATATGGCGTCCTGTGAATACTTCCTATTGGGACGCTGTCTGCTTCTGCGTGCCATCAATACCCGGCCGACTGAGTCAAGGTAATCCACTATTGGATTCCAAATACGTTGCCATGCCGACAATTACCGCTTTCATTTTGTCTTAGGAATGGCCAGAATCGAAAGACTCTCTCAGAAAATGCGATATGATATGATATATTTATTTTAGCTCAGGAGAGCCGAATCGCAAATCGCCCATATTATGATGATTCGGCCTTTCTGCGAGGTCATTGCTCATGCTTTGCGATTTAAGTACGGTAAGGAAAAGCGAAAGCCTCCTGCACCATTCACTGCTGTCTAACGCGCCAGATATTGCAGCTACTACGACATATTAGTTTCAAAGCGAGCGGTACTCGCTCGCAGGGGCACCGCCATGTTTCCCAGCCGTCCTTACTCTACCGGTCACGTGATCTGAAATTCCCCCTCGTAGGGAAATGCGGTTAACTTCTTACCGTGGTTAAACTTAACCGGCTTCGAGCAAACTGGCCCAGGAGTGCGCAGCTGTAGCCTTCTCCAGCGAAGCGTACCAAACACGTGAAGTTATCGCGTGACGTCACTTTTGTGACGCCTTTCACGTAGAGATCATTTTCCGCTTGGAAAGCTTGATAGACGGCGTTAGCTGTCCCCCGGACGCGCGCTCAGCCTAGCCCACGTACCATCTAGTCACATATACACAACACACGAGGAGTGGACTAGTCCCCGTTCCCAACAACAACACTTCAAGGAAAGTTTAGATTCGTTACTACTATACTTAGGGGCCATACATACTCATGTATATATTTACGTTTCCTTTCACCCTTCATTTTCCTTTCTCTCTCCTCTTCGTTCTTATTTTTAACCCCTCTCCCCATCACCCCTACACCCCAGCTCAGGTCGGACCCGATGTCTCCAGCTCAAGATACTCGACATCTATCCCGTCTAACCCAAAGCAAAGGCAGAAGCGTCTGTTGAGACCTTGGTAGGCCTAGCGGAATCAAAAATTGTCAACACAGGCGCTTCAGTCTACATTTTTTGTATCTGCCGCCACTCACTTTCGTGCACCCCCAACCATTCAATAACAGTGCCTTGCCTAATGAGGTTACGCAGGGACTCGGTCTGCACTGAAAGATGAGGCAATTAAGTATTTGCCAAAGTAGTTGACAGCCCCTAACAACCTCTGAACTTCTTTCTTATTTGACGGAGAATGTAGCGCTGCCACACACTTTACAAAGTCTGGATTTTTCTCAATGCCAGCTGCACTAATTTTATCCCCTAGATAGGTGATTTCTTTGACCCCAAAGACACACTTTTTCAAGTTAAGGGTTAGTCCTTGACCTTCAGCTTGTATGGCGTTGAGCACTCCGTGCAAGCGTTGGTCATGTTCTGCTTGTGCTGCACCCCAGATCAAGACATCGTCAATGTACACCCGAACGCCTGGATGGCCATCTAGAAGGTAGCTCATGGTACGCTCAAACACTTCTAAAGCTGAAGCGAGTCGAAAAGGTAGTCGCAGAAATCGATATCGCCCAAAAGGCGTACTAAAGGTGCATATGCAAGATGTGCCGTCATCTAGCGGTATTTGATGGAAACCGCTGTTGGCGTCACGCCTGCTGAAATATGCCGCGTGCGCCAAGTCCGCTTTAATTTCCTCTTTTCGAGGAAGTTGAAAATGCTCTCTCTTGAGTGCTTCATTGATATGACGGGGATCCATGCATATTCTCAACTTATTGTTGTTCTTGCGTACTATCACTAAGGGACTCACCCAGTCTGAAGGCTCTTGCGTTTTCACGATGACACCGGCTTCTTCTATTCAATTTAGCTCCACCTTGAGAGGCGCTCTGAGTGCGGTGCGGTACCCTACGAGCTGGTTGTACCTCAGGGATGGAGTTTTCACGGAGAACCATCTTCTAAGGTCTCTTTGCGCATCCTAGACCACGGAAGAGACATGGAAACTCGCTTTCTACTTTCCGGCGCAGTTGGTCTTCGCGCCCCACCGTGTCCACCCTGTTGATGAGTTCAAAGTACTTGTACGCCTTCAGGCCCATAATGGCCAGCCGTAACTTTCTTGACAACGAAGAAATCTATCAGTCCTTGCTTGTTTCCGATGGATACGGACAACCGGACTTTTCCCAAATGTTGGATGAGTCCACCGCCATAGCTGCGTAGAATTGGTGTAGGCTGTTGTTTGGCTCTAATCTTCAGAAACAATGTGTGCGGGATTAGGTT
This sequence comes from Ixodes ricinus, assembly GCA_037355805.1. Taxonomy (NCBI): domain Eukaryota; kingdom Metazoa; phylum Arthropoda; class Arachnida; order Ixodida; family Ixodidae; genus Ixodes; species Ixodes ricinus. Next base: position 64,531 of record JAZHYW010008050.1, on the reverse strand, counting down.
AGCCGAGCTACAGGTGTCTACCTTGAGCTCCACTTTTTTCTTTCTATTAACGTTGTGGTTGTCCAGTCACGGCTACCTTCAGGTCACGAGCTGCTGGCTGTTAGAATTTCGAGGGCATAAAATTCGTTATCTTCCTCACTGGCTTCTTCAACTTCGTGGACACCAGCCGGCTTGGTCTTACAACATGCTGCAAAAATGGTTCTCTTTTGCACACTTTGAGCATGTCTTCCCATAAGCTGGGTACTGTAGAGGATGGTGAACATAGTTGCAAAAGCCACATTTCCTCTTACCACGGATCCTTCCCCCGACCTTACTTCCGTGCTTCTTTCTCACAACGGGTTCCACCCCCAGCGTTGCTTCCCTCTTCTCCCTGACAGATGTTGCAGCACTCCATGCTTTACTGTGAATATCGGCTATTTCTTCAGACTTGCAACATTCGACTGCCATTTCCAAGGTTAAATCCTTTTTCGCAGGAGCTTCTGTCGCAGCTTCTTACTTGACGTTCCATAAATAAGCTGGTCACGCACCATTTACTCCGTTAGTTACCCGAATCCGCAAGTTCTCGCCTTTAGCTTTATGTCACGATAGAATTGTTTGAATGGCTCTTCCAACTCTTGTTGGCGCGTCCGGAACACGTAACGCTCAAAGATTTCATGACATCTTGGAAGGCAGTACTCTTCAAATCTTCTTACCAGACTGTCATAATTTGTGGCTTCCTTAGGTGGTAGTCTAAATGTATTGAAGACATCAATGGCCTCTTGCCCCGAGATATGCAAAAAGATAGCGGCCTTTCGCTGCTGAGTCCGAAATTTGATGGGTTCCGTGGCCAACAGAAAGAGCTACATTCTCTGCCTGAACTTCCTCCAGTTTTCAGCGGCATGCTGTCCCAACCTCAGCGTTTCATGGCGGCGGAAGATCAGTCATGATGTACGGTGATTATCATTCCACCTCTGACACCAAGTATCGTTCGGTTAGGAACGACTAATAAAGCAGTCCGTTCACCGGGATGGGATTAGATCAACTGGCGCCGTCGTCGTCTTTATTCGTTTTGCTCGTGCATTGTTAATATGAATACACTAAGTACGCGAAGTTCGATAGTCTTCAAACCTCGTACTGAGATTGGGGTTGTGATATCTCTGCCTAAGTAATGCCATGTAAGATACAAAATCCAAAGAACACTTTATGACAGGAACGTGATGGCTTTTTACAGACGGCTGCTCGAGCGAACACTGCGAGATCCCCCCGAGCTTGTTGATGATGATTATATGGCCTCGTGGATATATACAGCATTTCTCCCCTCTAAAGATCTAAACGCTCAGGAGGTCGTCGTTGTCTGGTCGATCTTCTGAGATATCGGCACCGGTGAGGTGGTCCCTTGGTCATCCGCTGCACTCGAACGCGTAGCAGGTGTAAGACCTGTCGCAGGCTGGCCCGTTGGCGAGGGAACTCGTGTCCGGAGCTGATCAGCATGCCGCCGCTGCTCCCCTTGTGAAGTATCCACCGTTGCCATCCGGGCACCCTCGGCGACCGGATGACTCCAGGAACCCAGCGATGTCCTACGCCAAAATTGCGTGACCACACGGTCCTGCCAGCGAATAAAGGACGGCTGCTGCTCTTGGAAGGGCGTGAGTGCGAGTGGTCTGGAAGACAGCAGTCAATCCGGGACCGAATGCGGTAGCCGAGTAACAGCTCGGATGGACACTTCCCATCTTTTGTGGGGGTCCTCCGGTAGCGGAAGAGAAATCTGGCAAGCCTTGTTCTAAGATTGCCAGGCAATACTTTGCGAATGCCCTCCTTAACTGTGCGTACCGCACGCTCGGCTAATCCGTTTGACTGCGGATGGTATGGAGCCGTAGTCAGGTGACGTACATACGTGGTTGTCTTGCAAAAACTGTTTAAAAACAGCGCTGGTAAACTGTGGTTTATTACCGGACACCAACGTTCTATGGCAGCCCAAAACGCGCAAAAATAACGCAGAGTGCTTCCACTGTGGTCTCGGCCGATACCGTCTTCATCGGTACCTCCTCTATCCGCCTGGTGCTTGAGTCGACTACAATTAGTATCATCTGACCCTCCAGCGGACCAGCATAATCTTCATGAAGGCGTGACCACGGCTGGTTGGTGTCCGGCCAACTGATGGGAACTTCAGCTGGGGGCATTGAAGAGGCCTGGATGCAAGTCTCGCACCTTCTTACAAGATCTTCGATGTCTCGATCAACTCCAGGGTACCAGAAGACGGTTCGAGCCACACTTTTTATGGCTGACATTCCTGGATGGGTGTCATGGACGGCCGATAACATCCTGGAGCATGCGGCTTGGTGCAGAACCACTCGATGTCCCCAGAAGACAAGGTCGTGACTGACAGTCAGTTCATTTCTCTTCCTGAAATAGGGCTGGAACCTCTTCTCTGTCTCAGCAAGGTGCCCTGGCCACCCTTGCTGAATCCAGATCTTCACTTGATGAAGCAAATGGTCTTGCTCTGTCATGTCTGCTAGCTGCCTAGCTGTTAAGACACCAACATCCAGACTCTGGGTGTACAACATGTATTCCGCGGGCTCGCCATCGTTGCGACACGGCGTCTCGTCAGAAACTGGCAGCCGACTAAGGGCATCCGCATTGGCACTTGTCCTTCCCCTGGCGATACAGTAGATTGTACTGGAAGTATCCGAGGAGTAAGGCCCAGCGCTGGATTCTTGCCGCAGCCGTTTGTGGTGTTGTCTTGCCTAAGTGAAACAAACCTGTCAGAGGTTTGTCGTCTGTGACAAGTGTGAACTTATGTCCATACAAATAATCTCGGAACCGTGATACTCCAAAGACTAGAGCAAGGGTCTCATTCTCAAGCTGCGAATAGTTCTGTTCGGCCAGCGTTAGTGTCCTGGACCGGAAACCAATTGAATAATCTGTGCCACTGGTGCAATGTGACAACACTGTCCCCACCCCTTTGGGAGAGGCATCGCACTCCAACTTCAAGGGCTTGTTTGGGTCAAAATGCACTAGGGACCCCGCGGTCTCCAACGCCTTCTTTGTCCAGGTGAACGATTCTTCCCGTTCTTTTCCCCACTGCCATTTTGCACCTTTAGCTAGCACCTGGTACATAGGCGCCAACTTCGTGGACATGTTAGGCAGAAATTTACTGTACTAATTTATAAGACCAAGGAAAGATCTTAGCTCGGTCACAGAAGTTGGCCTCGGCGCCTGAGACACTGCTGACAAGTTGTCTCCTTTGGGGTGCAGACCTGTGGCGTCAATGCAATGGCCTCAAAATGCCACGTCCTCTTGTCGAAACTTGCACTTCTCTCGGTTGACTTTCAGTCCACTGTCTCGCAACCGCTGAAGCACTCGGCGGAGGGCAGTGTCATCATTTTTCTTTTCTGCTACAATGATATCGTCTAGATACATTTGTACTCCTGGCAGGTCATTCAAGAGGGATTCAATGCGACGGTGAAATAGAGCAGGCGCGGACGCAATCCCAAATGGAAGCTTGTTGAAGCAAAACATCCCTTTGTGGGTGTTGAGCACCGTCATCTTGCGAGATTCCTCGTCCAAGACCAGCTGGTTGTAGGCATTCCTAAGGTCGAGGGTGCTGAAGACTTCCCCGCCGTTCAACGCAGCAAAAATATCTTCCACCCTGGGCAGGGGGTACTGTTCCGTCTTCGTGGCGGCGTTGACTGTTAGTTTGAAGTCTCCACAGAGCCTGATGTCCCCGTTCTTTTTCACCACCGGCACGACGGGTGTAGCCCAGTCGGAAACCGTCACCGATGACAGTACACCCTCCTTGACCAGTCGGTCGACTTCGTTGGACACTTTCTCACTGAAGGGCATAAGGCACTGTACGTGCTTTGAAAAAACGAGGAGTGGCTCCATCTTTTATGTTCAGGTGAACTGGAGGTCCCTTGCAAAGACCTAGAGTTGACTTAAACACGTCAGCAAAGTTGTCCAGCAGGATCTTCAATGTCTGCGGTTTGGGCTCAGCAGGCTTAGCTGCATGCAAGTTTGCCAGTGTGTTTCCCGAGGAAAGCACAGGCCCGCCCAACGGGTTAAATGCTTTGATCGTGTATCTGCCACAAAGGATAGGGCCCGTGCAATTCACCACCGTTAGCGATCCTGCCACTGCCTGTCCCCCGAACTTCACGGTCATCTCTATGGTTCCCGCAATAGAAATGGGTCCTAGACAGACATAAAAAGTAATCCGTTACAAGTAACGAATTACTTGTAATCCGTTACTTCTTTAAATAATTTTGTAATTGCCATGTCACTTTTTTGCGGCAGTAATTTGTAATGTTATTTCGTTACAAAAGATTGGTAACGGATTACTTTAATTACTCGTTACTTTAAAAATATATTAACGTAATACAGAAACTGGTGCAATATGAGTGTGCGATTTTCCGTTCGACCGAACCTCAAAAATGAGCGCTCGGCCCATGCATTTTTCAGTTCTGCATGCAACTATACTATATGTTTTTGCATAAGCTGACAGTGCGTCCAAGCTGAAGTCATGAGACCGCAGCTTTGAAACGTTGCGCTAACGCTTGAATGGCCCATTTCAAAACGGAGCTTTCGCAGATCGGTTTCTTACCTCCGAATCTCCTAGCAGAGGTAGACGGTGCTACTGAGCATGCGCACCGCTTGCTTGGTCTACAAAATTCCAGGGATCATTTCCGGTCGCAGAAAGCTGGCGGTATGGCGGCTGTGGTTGTAGCTGTCGCTGCCTTGTCAGGCTCATAGGTGAACGGAGTGCACCGTACACTGTCCTTCTCTTAAATACAGTATTTTATTTTTCACAAGGACTACCATACTGTCATAAATGAAAAGTAGATGTCTGCAGAAAAATGTTGTAAAACATCGAAATTGTTTCTATTGCTCTCTCGATAAGTGTACGGGTAAAGTAACGTGAAAGTAATTTCTAACGTAACGAGTAAAGTAATCTGCTACTTTTCAGCGAAAGTAATTTGTAACGGTAATCCATTACAATTGAGGCTCAGTAATTTGTAATTGTAATCGATTCCATTTTTCAAGTAACGGGCACAAGTCTGGTACCAGATAACACGAAAATCTCAGCTCTGTTTTCTTCAGTGTGGGCCACTCGTCCTTGTGCCCCTCGTATACGTCTCGTGGTATAACGCGTGCCAAGGATCCGATGTCACTTAGCATCACGAGTGGTACGTTGTTCCAGGTCATTTCCCTATGAATGATGCTTCACTCTACTGGTGCTGGATGACTTGTGCGCCACCAGCGTAAGCAGCGTATCCGCCTCAACCAAATCGGAAGCGTAATCCTCGTCCAGTGCGTTAGTCTTGTGCGTGTAGCGAGGCCCCTTCTTGGCAGCCCGGCAGGCCCTGGCGAGATGTCCGCGGTTTCCACACTTGAAGCAAGTAGACCGGCCGGTGTGTGCAGTCTTGTGACACGTGGGATCTATTACCGCACCTTCCGCAGGGTCCTCGGCGATCCTCGGTTTTGTTTCCAGGTTTCGGCCTGTTTTTCGGGTAGCGTCCCGACTGAACAAGGTGAGCGCCCTCTTCCACGCTAGCCTCCTGCTTCTTCCTATGTCGTGAGCTTTTTGCAGCCTTGTCGGATGCAATGGCGAAATCTTCAGCCTCTTCAAGTGTGAGTGTCCGCGTGGTGAGCAGATGTCTGCGTACATCGTCATCACGAAGCCCACAAACCAGACGATATAGTGTCATGCGGTGCAGTATTCCGCCGAAATTGCAGTCTTCGGCCAGTCTACGCGCCTCTGTTACGAATGCTCGTACGGATTCTCCGTCCCCTTGGTTTCGTATGAAAAAGTTGTTACTTGCTGTGATCTCGTTTGCTTGCGGGGCATAGTACTCTTCCATATGCTTTACGACGACTTCGTAGTTTAGCTCGTAAACCTTCTTGGGGTGACAACGGCCTAGGAGCATTTTCACCACGTTGTCGCTGAGTGCAGCCACCAATAATGCCCACCGTCTCGGTTTCTCGATGCTGTGGCCTTCGAAGTAGGCCTCCAGCCGTACCTTATAAGCGTTCCATGAGCCCGCTGTCTCGTCAAACTGCGGTGGACGCGCCGTCATGGCTGGAACTGCGAAAGATTGCAGGGTTGCTTCACCGTCTCGACGCCAACTGTTACATCTCTGCCTAAGTAATGTCGGGTAAGATACAAAATCCAAAGAACACCTTATGAAAAGGAACATGGTGGCTTTCTATGGATGGCTGCTCGAGCGAACACCACGAGATCCCTCCCCCCCCCCCCCGAGTTTGTTGATGATGGATATATGGCCTCGCGGATATATACAGCAGGGTTTTCGGATTCCATCAGAAGAAGAAGAGAGAAGATAGATGGTGCTCTGGGGATTCCATCAATTCGTCTTCACAAATATCTCGAGCTGAGCACCGGAAAAGTTTTTACCAATGTTACACATGCCGTAAAGTTCATTTAATAGGGTATTGGAACGATATCGGGTTAGTATGTTCATGACTTTGCAGAGGCGTGGTGGTTCGAGTCTGGCCAAAGTATACCAGCGAAGACCGCCACTGATTCAAAAGCGTATTTGTCACGATTAAAAAAGGAAGAAGTGTTCAGAGCAAGAAGCTCGATTTTTCGCTCCTTCTAGGACCAAACGGTTTAGGCCAGTTAATTATATTTTTGTCTCGAACGGAAATCATCTACCACCAGCAATTCTGCTCGGTGACAGCCCGGCAACTACAAATGCAGGGCCAACCTATCCTGTAAGTAGCAGAAGGTGTTTGACACGTAATCTGCCTGCCAAGATGGACGACATAAGCGACCACATTAATTCCAGTAATCAACAGGAGGATCGACACCGCACTGTTCTCACTTCCTCAATTGGTTTTTCAAGAAATAAGTGGATCAATTTCGGACGGAAACCTCCCATCCAAAAGAATCCTCACCGCCAATGCCGAGGGGGACCAAGGCGAGGATAACTCCTCATTATATTCATTGAGGGACAGAGTCGATGAGACCGACAATGACGTACCGTACATTGTCGTGACATACCGAAAAAGCGGGCAACAGGAATTCCTGTAGTCTTCAGCCCACAACAACGAACACGTCATTCTTTCGTCTAAACCCCAATGTACTTGCCAATGAGATTAGAGTGGTCACAGAAGAAAATATCGTGTGGCACAAGTTCAACAAAGATGGTATCCCTCCGTAAATATTGCATCCTTGGACTCAGCAAACGAGCTTCACGCAGGCACCTCTCGGACAGATCCAGATAACTGCCTAGATCCTGGAGGCATATTCTAGGAACTACAGTACAGTAAAACATGTCCCACCTGAATACTGCAACGACGAGCTCTTGGAGTATTTAAAAGATTTTGGAGTCGTGTCCGTTCCACGTCAAGTGGTCTACCGACGCCAGGACGACGGAATCGTGGAACAACACTCTTCAACGACAGCCGTTCTCACTTTTCGGACGGACCGAGTCACGCCTCAGCGCATCTACCTCGACTTCACAAGCCATCCCGTTGAAGAATACTTTGGGCAGGCAGTTCAATGCTTCACCTGCCAAAGGTACGGACATCTCGCTAAGAAACTACAGAGGAGAGCGTCGTTGCATGGTGTGTGCAGGACCACACAGCCACAAGGAGTGTAACTCCAGAAAAGAACCCAAACGCGCCAACTGCAGCGGCAAACTTTCATTCACATATTCCGAATACCCGAGAAAAAAGGCCGCCACTGCTGCAAAATAACGTTCTATCATCAGCGGAAGGCAAACAAGGCGCCGAGCTCAGTCCCCAAATCCAAAAGTTGTTCGCCGTCAACCACGACCAGAGCAACCCAGTGGAGCACCTACAAATGAAATCTTACACAGGGATACTGAAACGCCCTCACAAGGTTCAAAAAGATCAAAGAGACACACAGAGAGGACGACTCCCCAGCACCCCGTAGATCTCGGAACGCTCAAGCGCCTCCCGCCGCAACACCAGTAACATACCCAATGTCGAGCCAGTCACAGCATCTTTGAAAACAAAAAGGTCTTGCACAGGTACTCCTACCCATGTTTTTTGTGGCGTTAAAAGCTACCATTACCCATACACAGAATTCCCTGGGGCAAACAAGCTTCCAGAAGTAGAGAGTCTGCTTACTACAGACCGATTGATAATTCCCATTAGTGACCGCCGCTATCACATATAGCCACGTCAGCACAATGGATGAACATCCAAGAAAGCCTCTATTGTACAATGGAACGCAAGAGGCTTGCGGTCACAAATTTCGATTTCAGACAGCTCGTTTTTAAATATAGCTTCCCCATCGTTGCAATTTGTGAATCAAACTTACCTGAAAATATTACTTGCCCCGGTATAAAAATGCTTGACTCAACGCACTAATAGTGGCAAGTCGTGTGACAATGTTTATTTGAAGAGATCTTACATATACCGCACACATCGTTTCAACCAACACGACCAACGGTTATGTTGGCGCAACGATTTCGAATGGGATAGTGAATTTCACAATAATCGAAGCATATATATCTCAAATCCCGTGAAGATGAGCTGAGTATGAGAAATCCGACACCGACGGCTGCTCGTGCAGAACTCTCCCTTTACTTCCTCCAAAGACCACGCACGCCTCCCTTCACATTAAGAGGGCGCAACTAGCTGGACCTCTTCAACTCACATTTAGCGACCGCTACACCTCCGCTTCTAAGAGGCCGCCTTTTCGCCAAATAGTTCTCGTAGCGAAGCGCACCCACTTATTATTCTAAATAGTCCCCTAAACGGCAATGTTTTCGAACAGTCCGCCCTTACATGCTTAAAAGCTTGGGGCGGGTCACGGCTCGCCCGCTGCGAGTCCGATAGGGACTCGTTTCCGGCGGCCCTCTTTGGTCACTATCAATGTTCTACTGAGCCGCTATTGGACTTGGAGGCACACCGTCTGCTCCGGGTTGTTCAACCGGCGGCATTGGGGATGCCAAAGCAAACAGTCCCTGCGGTTGCGCTGAAGGACCGCTCCACTGTGGTCAGCCTCCTCCAGATAGCTGCGGGGACGCTGTCCTGGGCTGTGCACCGTGGCCGGACAATGTTCCGACTGTACCCATACTCTTTGTCCAGGACGAAGAGGAGGCAGGTCGCGGGAAGCATGCCGATGGTTGAGGGCCTAAGCTTGTTTCCGTTTATACAACTCATTCCTCCTTGCCGCGCGAGCTGGCAATAATGGCCGCGGAGGACTTTGATCTTGAGCCCCAGGAAGCCGTGTCCTCAACCGACGCCCAAACAGAAGTTGTGCAGGGCTGTCTCCAGAAACACCGGGGTGTCTCGGTAGCTCAACAGTGCCAAGTATGGATCCCCAGCTTTAGTCAAGCGTTCCTTGATGGTGCGGACAGCTCGCTCCGCTTCGCCATTAGATTACGAGAATCTGGGGCTAGATGTTTCGTGCTGGAAGCCGTAATCCTGTGCAAACTTCGCAAAATCCCCGATTCGAACTAATGGCCGTTTTTCTTCTTACAGATCGCGGGATACCTTGCCGAGCAAAGGCTGACTTCATTGCCGCAATCGTAGCTCCACTTGAAGTGCTGCTTAATGTCAGGACTTCCGGGTACCTCGAGTGATAGTCCACAATAACGATAAAGTCCTGCTTCTTCCAATGAAACAGGTCCGCACCAACGACGTCCCATGGGCGAGTAGGAAAGCTGGACGAGATGAAAGGTTCTGCCGGCTACGCTCTTGCCTTGCCACATTGCTCACATCCGCTCATTAGGAATGCGATCTGTGCATTGATTCGTGGCCACCGGACAAGGTCACGAGCTCATGGCCTTGCACTTGACAACTCCTAGGTGCCCTTCATGTATCAGCCTCAGTATTGCCTGCCGTAAGTCGGCCGGTATGAGGAGCCTTGGGCCCTTGAGGAGAATTCCTTTGCACAGCGACAGCTCGTCCTCGGACAGACGAATACTTGGACAAAATGACGGGCAACTTGTGCGTCGTTGGCCATCCAACATCGCAATACAGTTTTAGTGCACAGCACTCTCCGTCAGTCTGTTGCGCGGCTTTGACTGCCTCGGGGAGGCGTGGAAGGTCGACAGATGTGTCTTCCAGTGCTGCAATTGCCAATGTGTCAAGAAAGCCCTCGCCCTTGTCTTCAGACCCCATTCTCTGGGGAGCTCTAGAGTGTGTGTCAGCCGTTTGCAAGTAGTTTCCCCGGCACATACAGCATGCGGGACTCGTACTGCATCAGCTTTAATCAAATGCACTGGATGCGAGGAGGCAACATGTCTAACTCCATCTTGCCGAAGAGAGACACCCGGGGCATATGGTAAGTCTCCCCACTGAGGTGCGAACCACCTACGAATTCGTCAAAACCTCGCACAGCCCACAACGTTGCCAGAGCCTCCTTCTCTGTCTGGCTATAGCGCATCTCTGTCGGGGTCATGGCCCTAGATGCCTAGGTCACCGCCCCCTTTTCTCCCGAAGGTTGGTCTTCGAGGAGTACGGCATCGATGCCGAAGGAGCTGGCATCTGCCGAATCTGTTGGGGGGTACACTGGGTTGTACAGGGCGAGACAGCAGTCTGAAGTGAAGAGGTTCTTCACACATAGGAAACGCTGCCGCTTGTTCAGGACCCCAGACCCATACGTGTCTCTTCGACAAAAGTGTTCGGAGAGGAGTGGTGACTTCGGAGATGTGCGGCACGAAACGCGCAACATGGTTTACCATGCCAAGTAACTTCGCTCACCGGCCACATTTTCAGGCCTTTCTATCGCCTGGGCAGCCTGAATCTTGCTAGGATCCGGCTTCACGCCTTCTGCTGATACGACGACTCCAAGGAAGCTGACTTCGGGCCCTCCGAACACGCACTTATCTTTGTTGAGAGTGATGCCTTTCTTTGAAAGTCGGGATAGCACCTCCTTGAGCCGCACGTCATGTTCTACGTGAGTCCGTCCAAAGACAAGAATGTCGTCAATCATGTTGACGAAACCGTCCTGTCCTTCCAGTATGCGCGCCATTCACTTCTGGAAGTACTCTGGTGCCGACGTAAGTCCAAAAGGTACACGACAGAAGCAGAAGCGGCCAAAGGAATTAATGAAAGTGGTGTAGTAGTCCTGACTTTCCTTGGCAGGTTTCACCTGATGAAGCACGGAATTAGCGTCAACTTGGAGTACACAGTCGGTTCACCCAGAAGTCCGAGAGCTTGGTCCACTTTAGGGAGTATGTGCTATTCTCGAAGGACGACTGTGTCGAGCTTCATAAGGTCAACGCAGAGACGGCGACTTCCAGAAGCCTTCGAAACGACGATTATTCCTGCACACCTCGGTGTGGGGCCTTCAAGCCGACGAATGACGCCCTGTCGCTCGAGCTTCTTCAGTTCCGTCCTCATGAACTGTCGTAAGAGAATGGGTATACGACGGGGTACAGTCAACAAGAAAGGAGTAGCTTTGGATTACAGCCGTATCGCGTACTGGTCGGGTAGCGTACCCAGACCTGTGAAGAGCTCAGTGAAGCCTGTATTGACTGCAGGCTTGGCTGCAGTATCTACGCCTAAATCTCCAGCATGGCACAGAAGCCCAGCAAAGGAGTACTGAGAGACTGGATGACATACACCTGCTGCTTGGAGGAATTGCCGTTCCGCCGCAGCGTCGATGAAAAAGAACCCAGCACTCTAAGCGGGTGGTTGCCCGGTCCATGAATGGCGTTCTCCACCTTTGTCAAAATGTAGGAAATCCGAGGGAAACTACCTTTAACTGCCGTCACCTCGGCTCCTGAGTCCACTTTGAAGGACGCTGTATGGTTGTTCACGGTGCCATCAACGTACTTAGCCCTTTCTCCGGCGTCGACTAGAGAAAGCTGCAGTAGTGCCTTACTTTGGCTTGCTTTTCCATGCGAGAGAGGCAGACCTCTGTGAAGTGCGCTTGCTCACGGAAAACGTTTTACACATCGACTTGCGTGCGGGACAGCCCTCACAAGGATGAGATGAGCGTCCGCAGAATAACCAAGAACCAGGCCGGCCAGCAGAGACGCGCAGACGACTGGTCGTGACCAGCTTTGGAGGCGTTAGGCTTAGTGCCGCGCTGCTTGAGACGACCTGCGAGCTTGGTCGCATCAAGGTTAACACTTTGACCTCCTGGAGTTTCTTGTGTACCCGAGATTGGCCTAGCGAGCTGTCCGCACCATCAAGGAACTCTTTACCAAAGCCGATGATCCATTCTTGGCAATTTTGAGCTACCGAGAAACCCCCAATGTTTCTGGAGACAGCCCCGCACAACTTCTGTTCGGGCGTCGGTTGAGGACACGGCTTCCTAGGGCTCAAAATGAAAGTCCTCCGCTGCCACCATCGTCCGCTCGCGTGGCAAGGAGGCATGAGTTGTATAAACGGAAACAAGCTTAGGCCTTCAACCGTCGGCATGCTTCCCGCGACCTCCCTTGGTTGCCTTTTCTTTGTCGGCGTCTTCGGCTTGGCGCGCTTGCATTCACGCGTCCTTGGACGTGAGCTTCGGGTTACGTCCAAGACGGTCAGACAGCTGAGAGTCCCGAAGACTGACAACAAAACAATACCTGACAAGACGTTGCTCGACCTCCGTGGTGCCATAGTTACAGCGCTTGAGTAGACGCATCAGCTCCGCGTAGAACGCATCTTTGGTTTCCTCCGGTTTTCGGACGGCCGATGGAAACGCGACGATTCGTATACTTTGTTCACGGGGTGGAGGAAGTGCTCAGGGAAACACCGTACCACGACGTTGTATGGCGCCTCAGCGCGCAGCGAAAAGGACTGCAGCGAGCGTCGGGCCTCCGATCCCATGCAGTAGAGTAGCAGACGTACCTGAACATCTTCAGGTGCCGAGGAAAGACCAGATGCAAAGGCGTAGTCTTCATGCTGCGATAGCAAGGAGGGCCAGAGTTTCATGTTCGGGAAGTCAAAGACGTCAGGCTGGAGTAAAGCGATGCCCCTCCAAAGTGTGGAATCGGTTGTGTCATCAGACCTTGCCATATCCCACCTCTGACACCATATAGGATTCAGAGCCTACCTCTCAAACCCCGTGAGGCTGAGTTGAGTATGAGACATCCGACACCAACGGCTGCTCGTGAAGAACTCTCCCTTTACTTCCTCTAAAGAACACGGACGCCCCCTTCACACAAAGAGTTCGCCACTAGCTTGACCCTTTTACTCACAATTAGTGACCACTGTAGCGTCCGACTCAATGGAAGATGCGATAGCTTACCGTTGTCAACACTGCGATGTTAAACAGAGAACACCGAAACTCGGCCACTTCGCGCACTTGACGTCTCACCTTTGCCATTCCTCAAGCCACGATATCTTCGTCAACACCGCACGTCACGGAGGAGTGATAAACCATTCGCAAAACTAAAAGCCGCTCTGAATAGAGCAAACTCGAAGCAGCCTGCTTGGCTCGTAGTTGCACGGTAACGAGAAAATACGCATCGTGAAGCGTGAGAGAAGGTTAAATTGATCGCCACCAGATAGCCGAGTCAAGTAGAGTAATTGCAAGTCGCTGGGCTTGCTGCCGCCAGGTACCACCCAATTCATAGGCCACAAAAATATTTGGGCATGCTCGATCCGATGTTGCGCTTCGGGAACCTTTATCATACCCAAAGGTACATAAATTACGCGTACCAGAAGCATCAGCTGAGACGATCATCAGAACGAGCACATACACAGCACATACAAATTCCGCGTACTGCGCTTCTCCCTTCTATACTCATGTTTTTCAAGGTACTGATTTCCTCGATGATTACGTAAGCAATGCATAATGTTGCCAGTATGATCATTTCTTCAGTAATGTCATTCCTCAGAAGGTATTTGCAACTTCCCAAAATATGAATCTCCTTGTAAAAAATACAGGTTCTTGCCGTAATTATTTGAGACGCCGAAAAACAACTTGGTCTGCTGCGGTTTCTAGCAGCCATAGGTTCGCTTCCCCGCAAAACAAGTCATAGAATGGCACAAGGGACGCCAGTTGTTAAATCGTAGTACTTGTTTTTGCGCTGTTCGGTTGCGCATGCACTGAACGTCTTGAATTAATAATATGTGTAAAGAAGGTATTCGCTCAGTTGGAAGCGGTGCTTCACGGGCACAGAAATTGCATTTGAGTCAACAGTAAATCCGTTGAAGGGCGCGATTTGCATCAGGTATTGTGTACGGCTAGTTACGCCATGGTGAGTTCGAAAACAAGCTGCTCGGCCAGAAGCCGACTGTAGTCTAAAGACTTCAGAAAAAAATGTTCCTAGCACCACATCGGTCTTTCTGTTTGATTTCGTTTAGTACTAATTTATCAAACTGTAAATATACTTCCTTTCGTCATCTTTTAAGCCTGGTCAGCCCTTGTCTAAAATCAGAATCGCTATTTTGGTGGGGGCAAAAGTACATTGCAGGCGACAGTTATATTCGACCGTACCAAAGGAGCTACGGTTCAGACCAGCGTTCCAACATGACCCGCATGTCGATCGACTTCACGTAATCGACTCAAGGGGTCTTCTTATACTCTTTAATGTAAAGCAGCACGTCGACCTGCGACAGTATATGTCATCTCATCTTGACGTTACACCACTGGTAAGCAAAACACACGGTGACATCGGGGAGTCGATGATGCCAGCCTTTGTTCACAGCTAGGGATATCGCAAACCTCCCGAAGTTCGAATTCGACAGTTTTCGCGAACTTTCAACCACTGCCCAGATTTGAATTGGTAAAGTTCAAAGTCGTAGAGGTTTTTGAAACTTTGATTTCGACGGTTTCGATTGTTTTAAGATTGAGGTTCATAGAATTTAACGGGTTCAATTTATTTTTAAGAATCAGGTTCGCCAACTTTGATAATTTTGAATTTGTTCGAGCTTTGCTTCGAAAACTTTGAAGCGGTCGAATTGTTTTCGAAGTCTAAGTTCGTGAAGTTGGAAGTCTTCAAACCCCGTACGGAGATTGGGGTTTTCGGATTCTATCATTTCCTCCTCAGAAATATCACGAGCTGAGCTCCGTAAAGTTTGCTACGAATGTTACACGTGCCGTAAAGTTCATTTAAAAGGGTCATATGACGATATCGGGTTGGGATGTTCACGACTATACAGAGGCGTACTGGTTAGAGTCTGGTTCAAGCATACTCGCGAACACCGCCACTGATTTAGAAGCTTCTTTGTGGCGGTTAAATTGAGAGAATAAAAGAGGACTGTTTCTTTCAGTCTTGCCTTCGCAAAGTTTGATGACGTAATTGTGGCATCTGAACCACCATGCGGACGACAGTCGAGCGCAGCTCATGGATTGGACACGAGAACTGCATGAGCACTCGACTTCGGCTTGTAACAATCAATGCCTCGGCGGACACTCGGTTAGTAGCTCGTGTCTAACCACTGCGGCAATGAGAATAGCCGAACTCTAACAATGCCTTGAGCTCAGCACGCGATTTCTACATTGCCAACCCCAGCGCGTGGGTATGAAAAATGTTAGTGGCATAGGATAGGCACCACGCCACGTGGTTGTTTGTTCTGGATCCAAGTTTGGGGGACGAACGATGCTCATATTTCTATGATTTCTTTGGCGACTGTCATTGCCTAGGAAGCAAAACTAAGGAACGTTTATTCATTCGATAACGTTAGGAAGTGGTCCTAAGTAGTATTTAGCGAAAGTAGAAACATCGTTTCATGGCTCCTTTAAGGCCATGTCACATTGAGAAAATACGGCGGCGACAGCAATACAACATGGTCATCAACAGTTGGTCAACATAGTTCTCGGTAGTCCTAGCTTTCTCAACAAACCTGTTACATAAGCAGAACATTAGCACAACACAGGTGACAGTAACAACGTCACCTCGGTGTGACAGCTTTTGGTAACTGAAACAGCAGAATATTGGATGACCTGTGTTGCCCAGATCGGTGGATGAACGAATTGTGTCCCGTGAATATGACAACAACGATAGCTTCGATAGCGGAGTTGCCCATCAATTACGTCTTTTTTAATCGCACAGCGACGCTTTTGGTCGTTGACGTCACCAATAGGACTTTGGAGATAAAGGTTGTTGCCAATTCTTTCTAACTTTGCCTTCGGAGGAAAGAAAAGAAATAGTAGTGAAGATTTATTTTCGCAGTCACGGATGTCTGGGTTATAAGAGAAGCAGGAGCGGGCAAACGAAAGGATGCCAAAGTGAACCACGCTGCAGTAATCCGACTCAAGGCTTGTGAGCCGCGAAGACGTAAGCGAATGCCTCGGGTGTCCCAAACTCAGTGGCATGTTTTTTGGTAATGTCTACCTTCACTTGAAAACCGGCATCTCTCAGTGCTTGTTTCATTACGTCTTCGGTAAGGTTAAGCAGAGGAAAGTCAGCGGTTCCCACGCGAAAGATGTTTTTCAGGCCTCCAAAACCAGATATAACAAGCAGGCCGCCAGGTTTCACGAGTGCCCCCACGTTCTTCACCACGATTCGGTAGGACTCCTCATCTTGGGCGGCCGATTCCAGGCAGCCGACGGAAAAGACGACGTCGAAGGTTTCCCTGTGTTCCTCCGGGAGTACGCCGGGCTCCAAGACGTCGCACGGAACCACCTTCCGGATGGAGGAGCGAGTGCGCTCTTGTATTTCCAACGCCCCCTTCTTGATGTCACTGCAACGGAGAACGAGGATGTGGCGATCAATTTAGATGCAGTTACACTGTTTACAAAGATTGATGGCTCCATATATAGACCAACTCAACTCACTGACATCACGACACTGAGGTGGTGCTGCTGTCGGTGCTGCATGCGCAAACGCTTCACTCCTCACAAATATGGTTTCTGCGCCTCGCGCAGTGCCCACACCTAGAGTGGGCAAAGCGGGATTCTTTCTAAACACTGTGTTGGTGTATACTCCGTTTCATCGTTGGTCCGACCACTAAGAACGTTACGAGTCAATGGGGGCCACTCAATCATCTCAGTAAAAACTGAATCGCGCTTAGCGCTTTCTGAGTTTTGTTACCATAAACTAATTCGATCAAGCGCGAGGAACGCGTCGTGAAATTGCGTTTTATTCTGCGCATTTTTGATTGTGTTGCAACCATAGTATCTGAAAGTTGAAAGAAGCAGGGTGCTGCGTATCATCTTCGCTCTCCTTGGTTCGTGAGTGGTCCTTCGGCGTGCTTATTGGCTAAAACAGTAATCTGATTTGCTGTGGAGCAAAAATAGGACGAGACTAGCCACACCCTAAGTTTCTGAAGTTCTCAGGGAGTACAGCTGTTGGCCCCGTTACGACGCGAAGCATAGCTCACGCGTGTGCGACTGCACATTACGCATCTTTATTGTCTTTGTCCCTCGTTGCTCGCAGGAGTACCTGTAGCCGTCCAGTTCAGCAATTTGCTCGGCACGGGTGGTCCAGTCGACGGCATCTTCAGCCTTGTTGAGCCACTTGTTGAGTTCGAGTCTGTTGCCTTCGACTAAGTCGCTCAACACGATGTCGTTGAAGCGACTAGAGAGTATGAACGACCGGCAAATCGAAGAGCCACTGCCTACATCCAGGAGAGTTTTGCCCTGCATTAGATCTGTGGAGAGCAGACAAGATTATAACGATCAAAGTAAAAATCATCTGCTATCTCTTAAAAAAAAGTTATCCTCATTGATGGGGATGTAGTACTTTGCGTTTAGAGTTTCTGTATTATCTACAGGGAGCACCTTTCCATTAATTTTGTGTAGCCTACAGAAGGGACTAGACAGTTCGCACAATACAATGACCCCGGAGGCAAAAAAGACTCACAGTATACGCGACCTGTTGGGAGATTGAGCTAACACTGCATTTTTTCTTCCGTATGTCAACTACTTTACTAGGGAAAACATATTCTAGTCGGCTCATCTGCATTGGACAGCAGGTACACAGAACTGAATCCTCCCGTAGCGGTAGGGGTTCTCTGCGTCCAAAAGAACACTTGCGCGTCGCGTTTTCCTCGCTTTTGCGCTTTCGCGCGACGGCGAGGGAGAAGGATTTCCCTTTAAAGTTGTCATTTCTAACTCTTCAAAGGGCGAACTCCACCCTTTGAAAAACATGGTAAAACAGTGAAAACAGGCATTTGATCTAGCCACAACACCGTCTCCTTCCAAAGATGAGATTCTTCCGCTATGCCAACACGGCGGTAAAAAGTGTTTTGCATAGACGCAGAGGCGAACACAGCTTCTAAAGTCAGCAAGAGCCGGCGCCATTTTCTGAATTCCGTGTTGCGAATTAATGTCAACCCGGCCACGCTTGCTTGGGGCTCCAAGCTAGTTTTCTAAACAGACCACTCTTACGTGCTCAGCCCTGCCTTCGTTCTGCTTTGTTTGGGAAAAATGAAAATGAAAATAAATAATATCAAGCCCAAACTTACATAGTGGATTGAACACAGCCCACAAAAAATGAAGACCAAGTATGAGGGTGTGCAAAGGACTAGCGCTTACTTTCAACTGAAGTTTTTCTTTTGAAAATAAACACCGAAGTAAACAGCAATCCACACCATCATGGCCACTTCAGCACGTTTCGAGATAGCATATATATTTGCTATGTAGAATGACCGATGTCTGGCTTACATATTAACGAGTCCCTTCTTTTTTATCGTGTAGGCCTCTAATATTTCCCTAGTCAGCTGATATCCCCCCTTCCAGCAATTTTGTCGTGATGGGAGTCGGGCTGGCATCCACAATCTGCACAATTGTTTATAGACGCAGGGATCCAACTGCTAAAACACCGTACAAAAGGCAGTCTGAGGACAGCGTCTGACGCATGTTTCGTTTTTGTCCGACGGTCAAATTGGCCATTCGA
Organism: Ixodes ricinus; assembly: GCA_037355805.1. NCBI lineage: Eukaryota > Metazoa > Arthropoda > Arachnida > Ixodida > Ixodidae > Ixodes > Ixodes ricinus. The sequence continues at coordinate 45,836 of JAZHYW010008050.1, read as the reverse complement.
AAACTTGTCCTCAGGCATGTTTCAAGCATGCATATATGTACGGAGCAAACATGCTTCGGGCATGCGTGAGACTTGTCCGCAGATAATTATCTCATCACACGGTGTCTTTGTTGCGATGTATGAGCACTTGAGCAGTACACACCCACGTCGCACGTGATTCTATATACTCGATCTGCCAGCCGTAATCTGTGGAGGCACACCACTATAGAGCAGATAACTCTGACCGTTCGGAACGCAGTGCAGATTTTACCTGATTGAAAAAGGCGATGGAGTTCCTCTTGATGAAATGAAATCTCTGATTTGGTTGCGTTGTTTACCATGTCCGCATACGCGCGAGCATCGAATTTGTCGTGATAATCCCTCCTCGTTGCTCGAGATGCCGCGCTTGCCATCATGTCCCACGTGGTGACTCCTGAAAGTAAACATTTCTTGCGTAAACAATATATATATATATATATATATATATATATATATATATATATATATATATATGAGAGAGAGAGAGAGAGAGAGAGAGAGAGAGAGAGAGGGGGAGAAAAACGTAGCGCAGGATGACGAAAAGTATATGCGGAAGAAAACGCACCTGAGACGGTTGTTCGAGTTTTTAAAACATATTATTCGAAAAGTTCGTCGACGTTTCGGCCTGAGACAGGCCTTCTTCAAGTCTTGAAGAAGGCCTGTCTCAGGCCGAAACGTCGACCAACTTTACCAATAATATGTTTTAAAAACTGCAACAACCGTCTCAGGTGCGTTTTCTTCCGTATATATATATATAGTAATGTGGAAGCATTAACTATCCCATAGAGCGGAGCCCGCGGCCACTGCAACCGGGAAGGAACGTCGCGGAAATCCCCATTCTCCCATTTGCTGAGCGAAACGGCTCCTAGATAAGATAGCCATTGACGGCAGCTTCACGAGAGCGCGCTCGGCCGCCGCTCTCGTGTCAGGCTGTGACCGGAAAAGGGGGGGGGGGGGGGGGCGTTCGTCCGCTTGTGGAGCCGGCTTGCTAGAACAGCGTCTCAGCTGAGACTTGGTGAAAGAAAGCACTGCAAAAGCTGGAAAGCGCAGGAGTCTTGAGACGCGGCAAAAGTCCCACTCAGCTCGTGCGCTGGCTTTGGCAGTGCTTAACCCGTTAGCCCTTGTACCGCTCATCGGCACGCGTATTCTGCTCCGTGGCGAGATGGACGAGCGCATGGGTCATCCATCGTACAGAAGTCACAATGCCCGCTGCAGATTCGATGACGGAAGCATCTAGCGGGCAGGCCTCAAGCTACTTCGAACCCTCTTCATACATTCGTCTGTATCGAACGTGCCAGCAGGCAGTTTCTTTATGTCCCTGTCACGAACACACTCAGCGTCAACAATGTCCTGCTACGTCGTCAAAGCTAACCTTGCCTACACACTGCTGCAGCCCCGAATTCTCATCTCTTCCTGCTTTGACAGTGCGAACGCTGGGGCACTGCGGAAACTACGCTGGCCTCGACAACGTATATAGCCCAGAATAGCTGAGGTCAACCTTTGTCAACAGGTGACTCCACTTCCACGGAAACGTTTGAACGTCATGCAACGGTCGTCTTCCAGCCGTTTACGCGACTGCCGACGTGGATACAAAAGCTGTCATTCGGGTGATCGGAGTCGGGCTCCGTTGTTGTACGGGCAAAGATAAATGTGGCAGCATGGTGACGGCCTTTCACGACTCGCATAACGAGCAAGCAAGCTTATATCTGAAACAAATCACCGGAGCGTGGCCAGTTAAGATGATTTGTTAATTATTATCGTGGCGGATAGAAGTGAAGGACGTGAACATCACGCTTCTTCGCTGATTTTTCTACTGCGACGCTTGGACTACAGCGCTTAGGACGCCTCAATAGCGACGGATGAATTTTGCTACGAAAGTCATGCGACGTCACGTCAGCGTCGCGTTCCGATTGGTTGCCGCCTCGCGGTTCGCGAAACTTGGTTGAGAGAATCGGTCCGGAATCGGTCACAAAAAACGGCATGTGGTCAAAATGGCCACCGAGACAAAATGTCCAATAATTAACGTGACAGGCGCGTCAAAATGTCCATCGTGACAAAGTGTCCAATCAGGTCAAAATGTCCATCGAGACAAAATGTTCATCGAGTTATATTGTCCAAAGAAATCAAAATGCCAAATGAAGCAAAATGTCCATCGAGACAAATTTTATGGAAAGTTTATTAAAGAGCACAACTTGCCCGTTGGAACAAGAGAAGCGCAGTTGAAAATAAAATTTATTTCATTTCTAACCTCCGGTTACTGCTGTTATTGTCTTATCTAGTTTACAAAACGCATGGCCTTTGCTGCAATCTAATAAAAGTTTTGAGTTAAATGTCGCTCGTAAAAAAAGAAAAGAAGATTTGCCAACGATGTGAATGTTTATAATTCCACGAGTGATCAGATAATGACAGATCAGATAATGAGCGCATCTGCACAATGCTTGAAGCGTCTACAAATGTCGATGTCAGTACCGGTGAAAACATAAATCAACGAGACAAAATTTTCATAAAGGAAAATATTGAACAGCGAGAGAAAATGTCAATCGAGTCAAAATGTCCATTCAGGTCACAGCCGCTTTGCTGTTAAAAAAGCACGGATCTGTTTCGGGGTTGCTGTTCCGCTTCCAGTGTGAACGGGTCATACCATGTTGGCTAGGAGCACTTAGCGATTTCCACTTTAGGCTGACTTTAACTGAAAACAAAAACACTATCCTTGCACACTGATGTTCTCATTTCTAAACTACATGAAACTCTTCCTTTTAAGTCCCCCGTGCTTGCTGGAAGTAGGGGAAAAGCTGGGTGTTTCCCGATGGTTAGTGAATGACAGACTTCTCCCACGATTGGCGTCAAAACAATACTTAACTTGAAAACAAAACAAAATCAACTTGCAGGCGACCTGGTGCGTATTAATTGCGATGTATAAACCCTGAGACTTGTAAGAAAACTTGAAGACATATTAGAAGAAACAGAAAGTGACAGACAAGCATCTCACCGAGACGCTTGTTTGTCACCTTTCTTCTGGTTCTTCTAATATATCTTCAAGTTTTCTTCCCAGTCGGGAGTTTAACCATCATGATTAAGTCTTAACGTTTCAATTTAAAAAATAAGATACAGCATATAATCTCGCCAATTTACGTATACTGTAATATGCATTGGGGTACGTCCAATTAAAATGTTAGCAATGTCTGCCAACACATCCCTAGAAAAAAAAAAAACTCAGCGCACAGAAAAGAGTAATTTGGCAGTCATTTTTTTTTCTTGTCAAAATTGTAATTATAAAAGCTAGATATTATCCCCCAAACTTGGAATTGAAATATTTTTATCGTCAAATTCGTGAGCATTGCAGAAAGAAATAATTTCCTTTTGTTGAATTAGCATGGGACCATTGGGCCGCAGTAAAATCAAAGAAAATTAGACTGAATTTTCAATTTGATTTAGCTTAGCGAGTTTATAGTTTTTACATAGAAGAGGTCGTTCGTGTGGGGCCACTTTGACTGGCTAAATGGCCGATTTCATTCACTACACACGATAATGTAACTTTTTTTTTGCTTCGCGAATATGTTGAACAAGCGTTATACATATTAAAACGTGCATGCTAATGCAACGAGAGTCGCTAGCTTCAAAAACGTACTTTCTAACAACAACAACGAACGGTTGTGTCCGTTTATTATTTATTAGATATTTAATTTAGATAAATACCTATGGTTTGAACAGACACCCTCAAATTGGAGCTAATCAAGCCGCTAGATCTAATTATCAGGACTTAATGTAAAACGGAGTATAAAGTGAATAGCCGCATTCACATAAAGCACAATAACGAAATGGTGAAGCCCGGTCTGATACAGGAACGGAAGTAAACTCACCGAAGTCAAAAGGGATCGCAGTGTCGCTGAGTTTTCCTGCGTAACCTGGAGAGCTGCACGATTCCCCGGCCGCGTTTTATGCGTGTACCACCCGAGCCGCCGGATCAAAGGGCTGCATTCGTTTGTTCACCGCACTGGGAAGAAAATGTCCTTGACACGCGTCGGATATATAGAGCAGGGTAGGTGAGCAGGAGGCGCCACGGACTTCGGCTCGGCGAGTTCACGGTGACGCAGCGCTCGTTGTTCCACCGAGGCAAAAGCACACACAAAAAAAAAGAATAAAGAAACTAGCTTTTAGTAAGCGGTGTACAGCTGTAGCGGACGTTGCCAGGGCCTATTTGCTCGCAGCTGGTGAACTCTAACAGCGGTTAGAGGTTGAACGTGTTTCCCTACCTAGGTTCATACGAGTATCTAGCCGCGTTCGACAGAAACTGTATGTGTACCACCCGAGCTGCCCGATTCGTTCGTTCACCGCACTGGAAAGAAAGTGACCCCGACGCGCGCCGGATATGGAGCAGGGGAGGTGCGCAGGAAGCGCCACGAACTTTGACTCGGCGAGTTCACGGCGACGCAGCGCTTGTTGTTGTACCAAGCCGTAAAATGAAAAAAAAAACTAGCTTTTTGTAAGCGGTGTACAGCTGTAGCGGATGTTGGCAGGACCTATTTGCTCGAAGCTGCTGAACTTTAACAGCGGTTAGAGGTTGACTTCATTTCCCAGGGGGGGGGGGGGGGGAGGAAGGGAATGCGTCTCATCTTGTGGCGGCCATTAGAAAACCGCTTACGTTGCCAGCATAGGTTTTGCAGTGAAAAAGTTGTTGCCATATACGGCGGACTGAGTGTTACTTTTCTTTTTCGTTTGGGAAAGAAAATGTATTGTTGTGTTACCTAAGTCAAGCATACAAACAAGAAGTTTAATTATATTTGTCTTGTTTATTAGGTATTTATTACGATTGTTATCGAACTGACAGGCAGGGACATAGGGAGACCAGTGGACCGCAGGCCAGGCAGGCCAGCTGTTTGTAAATCAGAAGCTACAGGACTGCTCACCACTAAGCTTAATGAATCAAGCGGCAGCTTGCGCCACCTAGAAAGCTTAGTAGTAACCGCTAGATGGCACTAAAGAAACAAAACTTATGCACCAACTATGGTGGAAGAAACACATCTAACAGATGTCTCTGGCGCTCTTCCCGCGGGGAGCGAGCGACCAGATTGTGTTCGGAGCTAGCCTCGAACCAGGAGTAGTTAGTCCCGCGCGGCCGCGGAGGGCGCTGAGGTTTGAAGTCCCTTTTCGGCGGCCACGGTGTCGGCGACATAGTGTGCTTACCTTTTTCGCGGTGTGGTGGTGTGGTGGTGGTGTGGTGGTGGTGTGCGGCACGTGGCTGGCCTCCTGTTTTGCTTTTGTGCTGTGTCGATCACAGGTGCCACCATCGTGCACGAAGCTGAGCCTTAATCCGAAGAAGAAGAAGGAAGAGAAGGCAGATTTATGGACTCTGGCGACTTGCGGCGTGGCGGCGGTGAGGCGGCGGTGGCGTTCAACAGGAAGCGGCGAGCGAGGAATGTGGGACCACTGCTAAGAGAAATAACAGGAGCGGTCGGCTTGGGAGGGATCCCATATTTGGGCGCCATATTTCCCCGTGCGAGTGAAGCGCGCTCAGTGCTCCGAACATAATGTTGCTGCCGAGTCAGACAGAGAGTCATAACCTAAATGTGTGTGTTCCGCTGTGGGTACAACAAGAAGTGGTGAGCGAGGGAATGCGGGACCACCGCTGGGAGAAACAACCGGAGCGGTCGGTTTGGGAAAGACGCGTACATGGGCGCCATCTATCCACGTGCAAGTGAAGCGCTTTGTGCGGTGAACATAATGTGGTCACGGCGTCAGACAGAGAGTCCTCACCTAAGTGTTTCTTCCGCCGTGGCACCGACTCATACTACTCAACTACTTAATTCACGTACAACTACTCATACACCAACACACACACCAAACAATATACCGAACACTGTTACAGGCACATACATGTCAGCAGTACAACAACACACATACGACTCCAATACAACACCTCCGTAACTCTCTACTCTAACCACCCTACCGATCTGATTGGTCTATATGCCCTACCATATACTGACAAGGATTGGTCAAGTGAGTGCCACTGTTGACAAGATGGATACAACGGGTAATTGGAAGTAATATTGGTATACAAGTGTTTTTTGTACTTAAATTGGCAGGCTAGACACCTCTCTTAATCTAGCGCTTTGAGGGGCAACATGATATGAAAGTAATCGGCTAAAGTAACACCGCATGGCATGCTCTCGATCAGTTTCGGTTTCAGATTCACGCAGTGATAAGCTTACCAAGCCATGTTGCCCCATGCTCGTTCCGCGCGTGTAATAGCAGGCAAATGTTACAATAATATATGCATTCCTAGACAGTAATCGGACAAAGGTAACATGATTCTTTGTATTGTGTTGTTCGATTCGCTCTTTTTCCCCTTAAATTCAGCGCTTGAGAATAGGTCACTGTTAATTGTAGCGGGCAAGCGCTAGCGGCACACTTTTCCGTGTTGGTCGAGTGACCGATGAGTCGCCCTATTCGCTCCAAATAAAAAAAAAACACCTAAATTAAACTTATGTAAAAAAAAGTATTGGGGTTCAATTATATATATATATATATATATATATATATATATATATATATATATATATATCACACTCCGGCCGAAACGTTGAAGAATAAATCGTCCGTTGTTGCTGTTTTCATCAAGGGTTTTGCTTTGCTTCTCAGTTATGCCCACGCCTTCGGCCCCCCGCCACCATGCCCGTTGTACATATATATATGTATATATATATATATATATATATATATATATATATATATATATTTAAAAAGATCTAAAGGCATCTACGCGCGATACACGTTCAGAACTTTGGTGCGGCGTCAATTCTTGATCGGTATCCAAGCGTGCGGCGAAGGCACAAAGATGCATCACTCGGCGTGCCAAGGAAGCTTTGATCACGCCGCAAGACCGGCGACACTTGTTTTCGACGAGTTGTACCTCTTTGATATGGCTTCACGCACATTGCACTCACAAAACACATCCACACGGCGTCGATTTTTGGTCGGTATCCAAGCGCGCGAAGGCACAGAGACACGACACTTCGGCGTGCCAAGGAAGCTTTGAACACGCCGCCAGACCTTGCTTTTGACGAGTTGTGCCTTCTTCCTGCGGCACTGCGCTTTCGTAAAATTTTCAACGTGTTCTCAACGGCAAGTCTCAACCATACACAGAGTCTTAAAAAACGAGTAGAAAACGTGTTTACAGCACGCTCGAAAACCGCAGCAAAACGCTGGCAAAACTGCAAATCGTATCCCAGCGAGGTTGCGTCCGGTGGCTTCACTTGCGGGAGCGGGAAGCGCGATCCAGCAATTGTCATTGAGATCAGTGGGTACGGCTGAAGCAGCGCCTCCTCTGGCTGAAGGCACGCGCCATTTTAGATTTTGAGCGGCTTCGTCTTCGCAAACGACTAGGAAACCACTCAACCTAGATCGACGGTGTCAATTGTCATAGTTAAAAAGTTTGCATTGCATTTTATGAACATAGTTTTTGTTTTTTGTATTAGGTTCGCAATTTATACATAGAGCAATGATGGCCAATTCGTTGCAGTATTGAGCACCTCCCACTACGGAAGCGCTGCTGAGCGCCAGTTTACACAAGAATTGACTCTGCGTCTATGGTCGTGTTCCGAAATTTACTCGATTTTAGTCCAGGGTAAGGGTTTCGTATGTTTGTACCTTGGCTTCGAAAACCCACGGCTCTGCCAAAACCCAGAGCCCGAAACCTACCAACGTCCAGCGGATATTTCAATCTGTGTTGTCAATCACGCATCCCCACTCCGCTTGGCTCCGGACGGCCATCTTGCCTGCAGCGAAATCACGTTTTCGCTGGCGTTGCAGAGCTGAGTGCTAAAAACACGTTTTCGACTCGTTCGTCGTCTTCGTTCAAAAGAGTTTTAAAACACCACGTAAGCGGTGAGACATGCCATTGAGAACACAAAAATATTTTTACAAAAGCGCAGTGCACCAGGAAAAGGCCACAACTCGTCGAAAGCAAGTTTCGTCGGTCACGCGCGTGATCAAAGCTTTCTTGGCACGCCTAAGTGCTGAGTCTCTGTGCCTTCATCCCGCTTGGGTACCGATCAAGAATTGGAGCCGCGGCAAGGTTTCGAAGGTGTGTGCCGCGTAATTTATTTGCATCATCGACATCGAAAAAGAGAATAAAGGGCACCCGTGAGGAATTTGTGTCATGCTGTATCTTGAGGCCGTCCGTGTGGACGAATTCTCTCATGTGTTTTCGTGTGCTTCACTGCCTGTCCGTTTTTTGCAGGGACTCAAACCGTAACCGTAACCGAAACCGAAAACCGTTTAGGAACGAAATTTTGTCAGTAACCGTAACCGGAACGAAACCGTTATTTGAAATTTATAAAAACCGTAACCGTAACCGTAACCGTAAATGATTTGCCGGTAACCGGTTTTAACCGATATTAACCGAAAAAAATAAAAATTAGTTTTTCTCAAGTATGACCTGGTGGACGGATATTGAAATGTCGTGGCCAGTCAGCGAGTGGTGCACCTAGTAAAACATTTCCGTTCAATCTACCTACATCGCTACATGTATTCAGTACGTGTCGCCTTCAGCGTGTTAGCGAATAAGTTAGAATTCTCAGATGTGCATCCGACTTGGTTCTATCAAAACCACCGATGTTCCTGACATGCAGTAGCCAGTATGAAGAAACGAGGTAAATGGACCATGATACAGAGCTGGCGGAAAAGAAAACCTGGTACTCATTCAGTTTGAAACGTGTCCCGAGTGGCGATTTTGAAACAACACAGAACGAAAAAAATGCCAGAGGTTTGAGATTGGCGTTTTGTATGATGTACAAGGTGTTTCAGAGGACTCAGGCCAAATCGCTCCTGCGAAAACTACTCATGGCAACGAGAAAAAGCTTGTATCGTTTTGGTCCCGGGCCAGGGGCCCATTTAGAAATATTATTAAAGTCCGGGATAATTAAGTTGTTAATTATTTTTGCGTAATTAACTTTCTTAAAGGGGCCCTGCACTGGCTTTTTTACTAATTTTTAATTTGCACCAAACCTGAGCGCACTGAACGTAGTAACTTCGTGACACTTCTTTTCTCGAATTTCGATTTATTTTAGAAGTTATAGGCAAATTAAAATTACAAAAACAAGCAAAAAATAACCTCCTTCATGACGTCCTTGGTTGCTCGAGTGGCCGTGAACTAGACGAGGGATGGTGAGCTGATCGAGCGCTCACGGCTGCCGTACTCCGTGTCGACGGCGCGAGAGGGCGCCACTAAAGCGTGTTCTGGATAGGCTGTATGTAGCGGGCAGCTAGAGCGGCTCTCATCGCATTTGCTGCGCGGTTAAACACAAATTCGGAATGACACTTCATTGGCCACAAACGACAGCAAACACGGGGTAAAGATCAGTTCAGAATGGGAACCACTTCGCGCTGCCATACCGCGAAACGGCCAAACCGCAAGACAAAGCTGCTCACCGAAGGCCTTGGGAACGCTCAGAGCCGGCCGGGTCCTTCGGTCCCTACGGCCGCAGCGCCGCCGCGTACATCCGGGACCTTTCCGTGTCGGCGCCTGATCCCACTACTCCTTTCTAGTAGGCGCCGCCTTTTCCACCGATTGGTGGCGGGTATGTCGACGGATCATTTCTTGTTTGTGTACTTTATAAACTGCATTTGTTTCTTTTCGGATCTCAAATACTGAACAAAAACTACTTCTATAAATAATTGAAACGGTTCGCGCCACTTATATTTTGTATTTCGACTAAAAAGAAGCTTTTAGCGGCTCTGACCAGTAGTAAGCCCAGGACCTAAGACGTCACATTACGCGCGCTTTCGGTACCGCGGGTCGCCCCCGTCGGTGGAGGAGGTTTCCGCGTCGTCCGGTTAAAATATGACGCACTGATATTTAGTGACTCTCTCCGTGCCCGCTGGCTTGCCCGAACCCCAAGAGACGTGGAAACCGCAAAAAAGGTAGACGCTTAATTATGATTGCAGGGCCCCTTTAATATTGTGTTTAAGGGCATGGGTTCAATTAGAAAATTGCTCCGCATCATTAAAAAGACACTAAATCAACAAATTGCAGAACGATAGAAGGCACGCGAAGCATTTTACGGCTTTCTGAAAAACCGCACAAATTCGACGGGTTTTTAAGTTTCGGTTTGCTATCAGAGCGCATCTCGGCCCCGGCGGCACCGCGCCCCGTGGAGAGATAGTGCAACCAGCCTCTGCTGCGCTGTCATGGCGCGATGACAGCGCAGCAGAGGTTGGTTGCACTATCTCTCCACGGGGCGCGGTGCCGCCGGGGCCGAGATGCGCTCTGATAGCAAACCGAAACTTAAAAACCCGTCGAATTTGTGCGGTTTTTCAGAAAGCTGTAAAATGCTTCGCGTGCCTTCTATCGTTCTGCAATTTGTTGATTTCCTTTTTTTCGACGATGCTGAGCAATTTTCTAATTGAAACCATGCCCTTAAATACAATATTAAAAAGTTAATTACTCAAAAATAATTAACAACTTAATTCTCCCGGACTTTAATAATTTTCCTAAATGGGCCCCTGGCCCAGGACCAAAACGACACAAGCTTTTTTTTCTGTTGCGATGAGTAGTTTTCGGAGGAGCGATTTGGCCTCGGTTCTCTGAAACACCCTGTATATATTTATATGCTCGGGCTCAGAGCGGCGGAAGGAACGAGCAAACGTCCAAAGAGTTTCCGAGTTTTTTGTTTTTTTTTGTCCTTCTCGTGCCGGGACCTTTTTTCGAACCAAGTGGCAGCCGCTGGCATTGCCACGCATCTCAGCGTGATAAGAGAAAAAGCCATGGAGAAGGATGCCTCGTCTTCGAACGTGGCAACGCACTTGACGGCCGATGACGGAGCCTCCCTCGTCCAACAAAGAGGAAATGCCATTTCTGACTCTTTCGCCTCAACCTTGGGAGCTGCCCTGCTTCCAATCGACGATGCCAAGGCCGGTCTCGCCCCACACGGCCAGCAGTCTCAGCAGTCCCTGTCGCAGAACTCTGAACGCGACCTATTCGAACGTCAGCACGGTGAGCTCGAACATCCACAGACGCGCCAAGAGATTGCATCCAGCATCGCCGGAGCCCTCCCCTGCTTCCGCCGGAGGTATGGCTTCTACGGGAATCATTTCTACCAGTGCCACCAACGTTATCCGACTACCTCCGGTGGAGCCCCCACCGCCCATTCCCGGAGCGAGGGTCCGTCAAGCCTACGACATTCTGCGCGACCTCGCCCATAACACCAGAAGGTTGTCCACGAGATATGTCCACGAGATCCGGCATCTCCACCCGTATCGGTTCTACTGGGGTATGCCATGCTCCCCGAACACCAGCACCTCATTTTCAATAAACGAATTCTTCCACGTCGTCGCGAGAGGGAACTGGAGGGCGGCTATCCTATCCCAGACGTCCAGGCTCGAGTCTGAGGTTTTCAGAGAGCTCCCCGACCAGCTACCCAACCAGCCTCGACGCGCCGCACGTCTCGTGCTCCCACGAACACCAGCTACCGCCCAGGCACCAAGTCCAAGAGGCCCTCTAATGCTAAGTGAGTCCGGCAGCTACTCTGGGTCTTCGAGACCCACCAGTGCCGTCATCGACGGCACGGTCGTCTCCTCGACACTCCTGGACGTTTTCCCGGTCGATGACGTTCTCGCCTATGCATTTTGCGAGGCTGGCGTCTCGGCCGACCTTGCCCGTGCTTGATCTTGGACCGAAGAAAACGACCCATTGGATCCGGACTTGACGGCCACCGCCGCCGAGCAAAACCTGGAGTGGCTGAGCAGGACCCACAGTGTCATCGAGCCCCACGCCGATGACGACTCCTTCGACACTTACGATGGCGAGGAGAAAAACCACACCAACACAAAGGAACACACTACAGACAAACAAAGCGACGTCGAAGACTCCGAGTCGGACCTGGGTAGCACTGCCTACAAGTCGAAAGCGACGGGACCTCCGCCTCCAGTCCACCCGACCCAGCAGGCACCTAAAGTCGACTAGGCAGTGTTTAGTGAGGCATGTAGTTTTCATGGGCCGCCCGTGAAGCACGAAGGCTTCTTGCTTCACGGCCCGCCCCCTCTCCCTGACCAGGTCCCCACGATCGATGCCGCCGTAAACAACATGTTGGCGGCATCATCGAACGCTCCTCACGTGGTCCGTACCTCAACCCCGTCTTCCTCGTATCCAAGTCAGCCACCAAGTCCCGCTTTGTCTTAGACTGCGCAGAACTTACTCCTTACCTCCTGGCACCTCAGTTCCGCCTTACTCCGCTACCCCAGGCAATCACAGTAAACCCACTCCCGCCCCAAGCGTATATGGTGAAGCTCGAACTTGCCTTGGTCTTTTGCAATATCACGCTTCATCCCTCCTCCCGTAACCTGACCACATTTAGAGTAGGCCGCCGTTACTGCCGTTTTGGCCGTATGCCCTTCGTGATACGCCCAGCGCCGTTTTACATGCAGCTCTTGGCAACAGCCATTGCCAGGGAAATGCGCGCGCGTGGACTCTGGGCTTGTTCTCACTTAGACAACTTCTTGTGCGCCCATCCCGACCCAGACAAGTTGGCGTCTACGGTGCGCCTCCTCGTGGAGGACTAGCTGCGGTCGGGATTTCACTTAAACCTAAGCGACACGAGCAGAGCCCACGCGACGCATGGGTTTTCTTGGGTTCAGGCTCAACACAGCCGAGGACACCACTTCGCAGATGCCAGAACGGCTTCGAGCCATTCCTCGTGTCCTTCGCTCGCTGGAGCGCCCGCTTCCCCTCAAGGCGCTCCAGGGGCGGCGGCCGCCGGCGGGCTACTGTGCGTTTTACTTTTCTCTCTATGGCTCTGGGTTTTTTTCTTCTTCGTCCCCTGTTAGACAAAGTTGCAGACCAAATTCCTCTTTCACTCAACTGGCTTCACTTTCTTCTGCGTGTTTGGCCGACTTTGCCGCACTGCCTACCGCTCCCACTTTCCCCCACTACCCAACAGAGCATGGGCAGACGCCTGCGTAGTCGGTTACGGCGTAGATATTGGGGCAGGCACATAGCCAAAGGGGGGGGGGTCCCATGGGGCCCGGGCCCCCCTCCCCGAAATCATCCATTTTGCTGGGACCTCCTCTCCCCCCTCCCCTCATACAGAATTTTGTCATGGGCGCCCTCCCCCCCCCCCCCCCGAAACAAAATCCTGGCTACCTGTGTTGGGGACTGTGCGCAGGCAATCATCGCCCCTCCGCCGAGGCCAATATACCTCCGGGAAGGACTCGCCGTGTTGTGGTGCGCGTGTATTTCCGAGAAAGGGGCTCTACACACGGAGTACAGAACTTTGGCTCTAGCGCTGCGCCGCGGCCATGGACGAGCTTTGCCTTGGGCTATTGCCATTACCATTTTTCATCATATATTTGTTTGTTCACATTTATTGAAAAACCTCGGGAAACCCTTCGGATGTTACCTCGATCCTTCCGCCGCCCTCAGCACGATAAGGAAAAGATGTCTCGCGCCGAGACAGCTCGGCGAGCTCATGACCGACAGTACCCATTTTATTGACACGTCTTTATTAAAAAAAAAGAAAGAGAAACGGCACTGGCAATTGGGCAGGAGATCGAACTATAGGGGGCGCTCTGACCCGTTTGTTGTCCCCATACTCGGTGTTTACTCAACACAAGGCCTGTGCACATGCCCAGAGGCCTTATGGGCATGTCCACGTCATCTTCTACAATACAGCGCGGGGCACAGTTTAATATAAAAAATACTAACAATCGACGAAGCGACGTTAAAGGGGCCCTGCAATCATAATTAAGCGTCTACCTTTTTTGCGGTTTCCGCGTCTCTTGGGGTTCGGGCAAGCCAGCGGGCACGGAGAGAGTCACTAAATATCAGTGCGTCATATTTTAACCGGACGACGCGGAAACCTCCTCCACCGACGGGGGCGACCCGCGGTACCGAAAGCGCGCGTAATGTGACGTCTTAGGTCCTGGGCTTACTACTGGTCAGAGCCACTAAAAGCTTCTTTTTAGTCGAAATACAAAATATAAGTGGCGCGAACCGTTTCAATTATTTATAAAAGTAGTTTTTGTTCAGTATTTGAGATCAGAAAAGAAACAAATGCAGTTGATAAAGTACGGAAACAAGAAATGATCTGTCGACATACCCGCCACCAATCGGTGGAAAAGGCGGCGCCTACTAGAAAAGAGTAGTGGGATCAAGCGCCGACACGGAAAGGTCCCGGATGTACGCGGCGGCGCTGCGGCCGTAGGGACCGAAGGACCCGGCCGGCTCTGAGCGTTCCCAAGGCCTTCGGTGAGCAGCTTTGTCTTGCGGTTTGGCCGTTTCGCGGTATGGCAGCGCGAAGTGGCTCCCATTCTGAAGTGATCTTTACCCCGTGTTTGCTGTCGTTTGTGGCCAATGAAGTGTCATGCCGAATTTGTGTTTAATCGCGCAGCAAATGCAATGAGAGCCGCTCTAGCTGCCCGCTACATACAGCCTATCCAGAACACGCTTTAGTGGCGCCCTCTCGCGCCGTCGACACGGAGTACGGCAGCAGTGAGCGCTCGCTCAGCTCACCACCCCTCGTCTAGTTCACGGCCACTCAAGCAACCAAGGACGTCATGAAGGAGGTTATTTTTTGCTTGTTTTTGTAATTTTAATTTGCCTATAACTTCTAAAATAAATCGAAATTCGAGAAAAGAAAAGTGTCATTAAAGGGAGACTCAAGCGGTTTTTGGGGAAGCTACTTTTTGGTGCGATGGCGTTAAGGAAGTGTCAGTGAATGAGTATCTTCAGTTTTAAAAGGCAGAACCGCCTATTAATCACGCAGGAATAAAATACGTGCGGACTCTTTCCTGTACTTGCGAGGACCAATGAAATTATCGTATGTTTGAAAATTTTGGCGGCCTTTGTAAAGTTTCGCTAAAGAAACAATTTTCAGTTTATTTAAACATGTTGTGCATGATAATTTCACAAGACGTAAAATAGTTCTAGTTTAGAATACGCGATACTGCAATTATCGTTTCACAAACAAGGGACTACGTTTTCTCCTTGCCTTCCTCCGCGGGGGTGAATTTCCCGTTCCCCCGGGATGCGCGGAAGCGCACGTATCTGCGCGCACATGGCGTCGCGGTTGATCATCGACGTGGACGGCGTGGTGAAAGCTCATCGTTCCGCGTAAAAGCGCTATCCTTGACTGTGAATTTTCGTCGTGTGTCGTTATGATAACCCAGCACGTACTAGAAGGGAAGACCCACCTACTCGTGCGGCGATGCCGTGGCGGCACTCTCAAGACAGCAGAAACGCCCGTGCCGTCGTGTTTGTTTACTTCGACTACAGTGGTGCTTTCTAAGCATTTGTGTCCTCGAACATCGCCCGGATTTCTTATTTGGCGCATTTCATGCGTGTGCTCAAGTTCAAGGTATTACTGGCGCGTACCGTATAAAGGACGCGAAGTTTCACGCGTTTTCATCACCGGAGAAAAGTTATTAGTGTTAGCAATCCTGAACGATTGCAATGTCTATCTGATCACGAAATCATATTTCTACGTTGCTATATCGCTGCTAAGATTACATTGTCTTTTATAATCGTAGAAAATGCGTGTGGCGATATTTGTACTATTGCAATGTCGTGTATAGAGTCGTGATCGTCCAAGACGGCGTACGGCATCTTTTTATTTTCTTTTTTTCATCCACTGTACCCTGCAAGCCGATCAAGAAAAATCAATAATAAAGCTTTAGGCTATAGAAAACTGTCTGTCTCTCTTCTGTTACGGCATTGAGTAGCAGTGCGTCCCCTTTTAGAGGGGCCGCTGAAACAGCTGACGGCGACCCGCTGTGCTTGTAGTAATTGCAGGTGTGTACGCGCGGCGCAGAGCTGTCGTTCCGGTCGCTCCGGTTGCAACGGACGCAGTCGTAGGTACGCGCTCGTTGCACATGTCTGAACCAGCCTTCCCCCGTCCTCCCGAGGCGAAAGTCAACGTGGCGACATCGTTTGACATCACGTAACAGAGGTAACGCTGCGATGTCAAACGTTGGTTTGGTTACGACCTGCCCCAACCGCAAATCGAAGAACGCCCGAAAAGGTCTGCGTTTCATCGTCCTCGGAACCCGAACAGGACTCCGAAGCGCTGCTATCGTCCACATCGCACGTCGGAGTGGCGTCATAGGAAATCATCCCCAGGTCGGCTGTCCGCCGAAGAATTTCAACCTCCAACGGCATCAGGTCCTCGAGCGTAGAGAACGCCGCCATGATCGAAGCTCGAATGACAAAGAGGTTCGGCCGATGCGGCTACCTCCGGATCACTGCGCGACGGAACGTCGTCCAACGCCATTGGCCCGAGATACTTTTGATAAGCGTGCGAGGACCAATGAGAGTGGTTTCGTTTTCGGATGGATCCGAGGTTTGGCGGCCTTCAATTACATTTTATTAAAGAAATAATCACCGTATGACTATACTATTTGGTTTTTAGGGATACTTGGGGCGTCTAAATTCAGCTGTCATCATCAAAACACGAACTCAAAAACCACTTGAGTGTCCCTTTAAGTTACTACGTTCAGTGCGCTCAGGTTTGGTGCAAATAAAAAATTAGTAAAAAAGCCATTGCAGGGCCCCTTTAAGTGCCGGATCTATCCTCAGAGAATGCGAGCTTGACCCACTTCGGCTTTTGTGCTGAGCTGGGACCGTGCATGCTGTATTGTTCATGGAGGCCGGATTGGAAAACAAAGAGGCCTGTCTCCCCCTCACCAGAGAACACGAACTCCAGCCGAACGCTGACGCCGCGTTCGGTTATGTCGGCGGAGCGTTGAGTCATTGTATTTGTTGTCCATATCCGTGTAGTTCTAAAGTTAACCGCTTGGGGGCGTCACGGTCGCTCACTCTTCCCCAAGGCAAAGCTCGTCTATGGCCGCGGTGCGGCGCTAGAGCCAAAGTTGTCCGTGTTAAAAGAGTCTTTTTCACGCCAATGATTGCGCACCGGAACACGGCGAGTCAGAGCGGCTACGATTGCCTGCACACAGTCCCCTACAAACAAGTAGCACAAAACCGACTCCGGAGGCATCTGCCCATGCGCTGTCGGGTAGCGGGGGAGGTGGAGCGGTGGGCAGTGCATGCGGCCAAGTTGACCAAACAAGCAGAAGAAAGGGAAGTCAATTGGGGGAAAGAGAATCTGGTTTGAAACTGCGTCAAACAGGTGGCAGAAAAAAGAAACCCCGAGCCGTAAAAGTGTAAAATGCCAAGTGGCCCGCGGCCCGTATATTATTTATAATATAATATAACCACACCCGACCGTACATTGGGAGGCCCAGAGTTCAAATACTAGCCCCGCGGTTTATTTTGGCTTTCGGCGGTTTTGTAAAACATTGATTCATTTGATGAAGAGTTCATTCATCTGCATAGTTTCGAAGATATATATATATATATATATATATTTATTTTTTTATATTTCTGACGAAGGCCAGACTCCGGCCGAAATGTCGAAGAATAAATCATCCGTTGTTGCTGTTTTCGCCAAAGGTTTTTTTTTCTTTCGTTATATACCCACGCCTTCGGCACTCCCGCCACCATGCCCGTTGTATATATATATATATATAAAGTACGCCGGCACTTTATTTACAATTTTTTTTTAGTCCGCACTTTTTATTTTTTTTATATAAAACTGCATAATTTTTCTAGCTTCACAGAATCGGCCAGCGAGAGACGTGCGCTTCGATAACCATAGGCAATTGCTTGGAAATAGCAAACATGACGTAGGTGTGACATGGCACAACAACGAAGACTAGTGAAAGGAATGAACAACAAAACATATTTTTACAGCTTTCTGTGTTGTTATTGTGTTGTTTGTTCCTCTCCTTAGTCTTCCTTGTTTTGGGCTATTGCATTTACATTATGTTTGACTTGCACTAACTAGCCCAGCTCTTAATTGTATTACTTGTTCCACTCAGCAGTATTTTACTAGAGGATGGCTAAAGTTCTGCTCCTCCCTTCAGTGTTGGCGAAGACTCGCCTTCATGTATTAGGTTGAAATAAACTATAGCGACGAGAAGGTGAGAATGATTCTTCCAGCATCCAGTGGGAACTTTCTTAGGGTTGTTTACAAACGCTGCCGAACAACAAAGCAGGGATGTTAATTTTCATTTTTATTACATAGAATGCGATGATCCCCGAGTAGCGGAAGTAACATTTATGCTCGGGTATAAAACTATATAATGTAAGTAGATGTAGTGAACAAACGTTGGAGCTAGAAACGTGCGCAACTTTTCACCAATTAGAAGTATTAAGACGTATCTGCGTTCCTTGAACTTCACGTCGTTGGATATATGGGACTACTTTAAACAATTTATTATAAAATGGCCATCTAGCATTTCAATTAAACAAATTATTGGAAAAACCGAAATAAACCGGTTTTCAGGAACGTGTAACCGGTAACCGAAACCGTAAAAATTAAAACCGTAAAAAACCGAAACGAAACCGTTATCAACAGGAAGCGGTAACCGTAACCGTAACCGAAACGTTATATTTTTCGGTTTGAGTTCCTGGTTTTTTGTTCAAATGAAGTTAAGAGAGGGGTACATTCATCAGCCACAGTTGTACGTTACGTATACTTGTCTGTCGGGAACTCCCGGTACTTCTCAACACGGTTCGGGCGCTTCAACTTCTTGCGTAGCGCAAGTTCGTCTGCTTCCTTCTGCAGGGGTTGTGGCGACTTCAGGACGCCTAGCTCTGATGGGCAGAAGGATATTGGGTGCCATGATGATTGTAACCCAAGCCTAACGCAAAAAAAAAATGTATTTTTTTTTTTTACAGTGGAAGAGAAGGAACAAGGACAGACAGCATCTCGCTCTCTGTCATTGTCTTGTTTATCCTCGACGCTGTCCGTCCTAGGGTGCCTCAATGTCTTTCTCTTAGGCTGATGCCACCCTTCATAGTACCCGATGCCGACAGCACGCTCTCACGGGTAAAATACAAAGAAATTGACGAAAACAAAAATGTTTCCAAAGCACAGTCAGCGCCACAAACATGTGCAGGGACAGTGGTGTCACAAGGGGAGGGGGGGCGGACCGCCCCGGGTGCGGCGCTCAGGGGGGTGTTGCGGCGGGACACGAGAGCGGGGGGGGGGGGGTCGCGGCGGGCTACCACCCCGGATGCCGCTGACCCTCGTGACGCCACTGTGCAGGGACACGCTCATTCACGCGGTTCTAAACAAAAAAGAAAAATAAACGTGTGGGACAAAATGGCCAGAAGTCTCCACCCTAAGCAAAGCGCACATGAAGGCACCCTAGTCCGTCCTTGTTGTTTCTCTAACACTACAAAAAAAAAAAAACTTTCTTCTTCTTTTACCAGCTTGCCTGCGCAGTGCGCACTGACCGTAATTACCCCAAGGCAGCTTGCTTTGAGGCGACGTTGCTTCGAGGTCTCCCACTGTCCTTCGGTCAGAGCCAATCAGTGATCGGCATTCGGACATCACCACAACCCCTGCAAAAGAAGCAGACGAACTTGCGCCAAAGACTTCGTCCTTCAGTGTTGGTGTTCAGTTAGCTGAGCTTGAGACGTCGTCTTTTCTGTTTTCTGTTCCGCCTACGTTTTGGTCTTTCTCTTATGGGAGCCCGACGTTTTTGCTTATTTCCCTTTGTGTCGTTGTCGGGTTTTTGCTTATTTCCCTTTGTGTCGGGAAAATTGCAACGCGCGTTTGGCGCATTCCACGAAAATGAAAGTGGAATTATCCCAACACAAATGCATAACACATATAATGTTAAACGTTCACTTCGAATCCACTAAGTTTTTTTTCCTTAATAGTTTGAGCTTTGAAGAGGAATCAAAAATTAAATGACGTCCGAGCAAAAATAACATCGATTTGAACCCTCGGCCAGAATTGAAACAAGACAATCCAATCCAGGTTCCTGAGTCAACTTCGTTTGATTGCGGCACTGATCTCATATCAGTGGATTGCGGTGGATGTCGTGAATGCACGTCATGTCCGTGGATGTGTTTGAACGTTCTTGCGGCCACAGTTCTTGCAGCTTTCTTTAAATGCGATGTAGAACGTCGCTAGCACAGATCAACGAGATCGAACGCGCCTCCTTCAGTGGGCTTCAGAACCAGGGATATGCGCCCGTCTTCAACGCACACTTGCGGTAGATCGACCCCATATGTACCCTTCGTGAGTTGTAGCGCGTTCACTTCAGAGTTAGCAACGAGCAGCTTGTGCACTGTGTGTTTCTCCTGTGATTTCGACAGTCGTACTCCCACCGAGGGCATCATAGCGCCTACAAAAGTGCAATGAGAAAGTGCTGCGTGTTAACGTGTGGCGCCTGCCAATCCGACGGTGTGTCGCTTTTCAACTTTCCCAGGAACGCTAGACTGAGGAGTAAATGGATTCGGATGGTCAACAGTGATCGCTCTGGTATCTCCTGTTCCACCGTGGTGTGTTCTAGACATTTCCCAGAACATCTTGTAGGGACGAAGGCCAAGCCGCGACTGAAAAGGGGCTCATTTCCGACGCTGCAGCTCCAAGGAGCGCCGACCGCGAGTACCAGAAGAAAACGACTGCGTAGTCGTGCAGGTGAGTGACCTTCGGTGATCGCGACTTGTCGGTTTAAAGGGACACTGACAGGGTATTTATGCTCGCCGAGGTTTTTAGTTGTACGTGGCATATGAGAGCCTAACTACCCAGAACAGAATTTGCGGCTCAGAAATTCGGTTTCTTTCCGCCCAAAAACCGCCGGTCGAGAACTGGCCGGTTCGAGTCGCGCTCACTCTCTTTTCCGTGGTCACGGGCCGTTTTCTAAGGTTTAGACGCGACCGTCAAATTTAATCAAAGTCGTGGGTCATTGAAGGCATAGAGTTATTATAATGTACGCTAGAGGTTCAACTGGCGCTAGTGTCTATGCGACTTCCGTGACGCAAATTGAAGCAGACAGCAACCAGTCTACTTTTGCGGTGCTCCTGTGCATTCCTACGGGAAAACGCGCGTGCATTTTGCCTCTTCGCCAAAAAATAACACGTGAATACTTTGGTTATTTGGGTCGCAACCGAATAGTATGTACCTTGATTAACACTGTGAAAGTGTAATTGCTTTAGTTAGTGCCATTTTTCTTCACCAGTGAACGATGTTCAACTTCGCTACATTTGAGTCCCAAACGCATGTGTTCCGCAGCAGGTGTGTAAAAACAAGCGGCTTGATCTGAAGCAAAAAGTACAATCGAAAGGAATATAGAGTGTGTTCAAGGCTCCGCCAGCATTCCGGTGACGCTTATATATTGATAATATGCCAGTCCTGTCACTATATGAAGATGACCCGCACCGCGCATGAGCGGATAAAAACATTCCAAAAGCGTAGAGAATAAAGTCCGTGGGCTATGGAAGGTGTCTTCGTATTGTTTTCTCTGCCGGGCAGCTTTATCGGGCAACTTGTTCTCAAAGATTTCGAGCGTGCGGGTGCTATTTTGAACGTAGAACAAGCAGCCTCGCTCAGAGCAGAAAGAATAAAGCGGTACTTACTTATTTAAAATCAGAATAGATTACGTGCCTTCAATTTATTTTGATCCTACATGCACGTGTAGTTACTGATCCAGTGTTACTGCATAGTTCTCTTCGCTCGTTTTGCAAGTATATACCCCATGCTGAAAAGCGCCGACGTGGTGTTCGCGCTAACAGTGTCCGACAGTGCACAAAAATACACGTACGGAGCCGTTTTAGCACCGTTTTTAATGCGATGAATTTGAAAGAAAAACGCCGTAACTGACCAATTATTTCGTCGGCCTGACTTGAGAAATGTTCCAAAGCTGCTACCTAGTACGTACGAATTATTTGAAATATTTGCTCTTACGACCGAGCGCAGAGAGAAAATGCACTCACTTTTTCCCATAGAAATGCATTACCGGAAGTCAATTTTGGACTGGTTGCTATCTGCTTCAATTTTGCGTCAGCACACTAGCGCCAGTTGAACCTCTAGCGTACATTATAATAACTCTATGATTGAAGGCACACATTCAGTACTAAATATAGAAAAAAATATGAAACCCATTTTTTGTGGCTTTCAAAAGCTGCAAATACGTTGATTGAAAAAAAAGGTTGCACAGACAACCGGAAGCATTCTGTGCGTTCACTGCATAATTCTCAACATGGCGTTGTTTCGCGTATCTTGGGACTTACGGATGGCAGCGGACGACGGGTGTTGGACCTCTACTTCAGAACTGTCGTTCACGGTACCGGTGATTCTGTCTTCCTTCGAAAGAGAAATTCTGGACCATTTAAAAGAATTGATATTCATCCCGTACGACACACCCGACCAGCGAGCCGATTGCACGAGGACGTCGCCGAGCCGTCGTCCCTTTTCCTGGCTGAAGACATCGCTCGCTGAAACTGTAATTGCGTTCTTCGAGTTGAATACGCATGCGTACGGTTTCTTTACGAGGTGCGAATGTGGCCAATGCTTGGTGCTGCCCGACTTCAAGCCGGGGGTGCATGTACTGGAGGGAAATCAGCAGCAAACTTTCCGACATACAGTCGACCGGCTGCCTTTCTAGGTACGAAAGAGTTCCTTCAGTGGCTCAGTGGAAAGACGTCCGCTTCACATGCAGCGGGGACAAGTTCAATCCCTAATGGGCGTACCATTCTTTCTTTTTTTTCAAGCATTTTGCAATGCTAAGATTTCTTTTTTTTTTTACAATTTTCACTGAAAAAAGCAATTGTTGTGGACGACACATCGCTGAACTAAATGGTATTCGCAACTCCAGCCCGCCGCTCGCCCTCCCGCGGACGAGCGGAGAACTAGAGGAACGGGGACGGCAGCGGCGGTGGCGGCGCGGAGAAGGTGGCAGGGCTGTCGGCCTTGATGCGTGAAGCCGTTTTAACGAGAAAAGTGAGCTCGTTAGAAAAGAAATTTTTGTGCTCCACCAGGCACCAGCGTTGCATGAAGTACCGCGATGTCTAATTTCATTAGGGACTTCTTGTATATCGCATACGCTGCGGATTACTGGTCTTGTGCATGACCGCCAGCTCGATCTGTGCTCAGCGTGACGGCAAACGCTCCTCTAGTAACGTAGAGCTCTAGCGTAGGGTCTACGAAAAGTCTATTCTTTGCCCTAAGTAGGAGAAAACTGGTCGCGCAACGATATGTCGAGCAATACACGTCGGGAATGGGTTTGCGTTTTAAGGCCGTAGGAACATGACCATTTATCCCAAGCTCTTTTAAACGATAGAATACGCGTACTTGCTTTCAAGTAATTGCAAAGTATATAAAGAAATGCCCGAGGCATATTAAGGGCATCTGTGTTAGCCAGCCGTTCGAGACGAGAGCTTAGAACGGGCAGTTTTGGCGAGAAAGGCCGCAACGTTGCAAATAACATGATACAAAAAGAAAAAAAAAGAGGTACGGTATATTAAAATATGCATTTTTGGTAGAGGAATAAATAAAACCCGTAAACCCCAAACACGCCGATTATGGCAATAGGCAGTTTTAGCATAGCGTTACCGCAGGCTACCGTGAGCACGGCAACGCTTCTGGCAAGCGCTGAAAATTGTGCTTCAGAGGCGCAGCGCGAGCCTCCGGTTGAGATGATCATGCTACACCACATGGAAGCCTGCGGCAACAAATTTCCGATCAATAACCATAGAGCAGTTTGGTCACGTGTTGCAATACACTAAAACCGAGACGGTGAGCAGCGAGTTGCGAGCCTCTGACACGAAGACATCAATAATGAGAACGCTGCTCTTCCGAAGCTTGATGGTCACCGTGCGAAGCTCACTTATTAGAGCACTAATGGCCAGGCAAAGCGCAAACGCGATATCTTCATCACCCTCGAAAATCATCTGCCACAAGCAGTGACTTGGCCGGTGCGTAAAACGCGCTCGCCCACCACAAAGCTTCGCAAGTCGGGGTTTCTGCAACTTTTAAATATCAGCATGCTCGTTTTGCTAACGCGCATCAACATCTCCGTCAGCTGTAATAAGTTCCCTATCCACTTCGCGTTTGCAGACAAATAAATCATGTTTAGCGCACTGACCAGCGTCAGCGAGAAGGCACGGGAGAATCTATCCCCGTCTTTTCCGCCATCTTGGAACTACCGCCCGCCACCTATGAGGGCGTTGGAGTTGCGAATAGGATTCCATTTTTGACACCTCTGCCGCACAATGCCACTTTCAGATGCAGGACATGTGAGGCAGCTCTTCAACTACATCTTGTGAGTATTCTTTTCGGAGCCGATCTTGGGAATTCACCTAGGGCACTCACTACTAATTGCCAACACTTAAATGTACAAAACAACTCATCTTGAAGTATAGAACACCGAGTGGAACAACCATAACTGCAAAGGAATCGCACGGTGAACAAATCCTGGAACGCGTTATGCCTGCTGCGCGCAAAAAAAAAAAAAAATTGCACGGTTGCGTGTAGCCACGTGTTTTCTGCCACTCACTCTCTACTCTCCACTTGTCCGTGCGGTGCGGGGGTTTCGGTTTCCGTTTCGAGCAGTTGCGTTTTTTTGGCTTTATTAAAAAAATATGTGACTGTAGCAAAATATTAATTGGGTAGTATTCCGACACCATAATAAATCGCCTAACAAAAAATAAAAAATAAATAAATTTGGGGGGGGGGGGGGGTGTCAGTGTTTCTCTAACCGATACGATTGCTATACTTCGTTTCACATGAGAACACACCGTTGCCGATGTTAGAACCTAGTGGGGCCAATGAAGCAGCAACAAAAACGCCTTGTACGTGACGTTATATGGCACCGTGCCAGCCGCCATTGCTGCGTACTATGCTTGTGTGAGCGTGCAGAGGGCACCAAATCTGTCTAGAGCGCAAGAGTGGTGGGCTCCGGACTCCGCATGCGACATCTGCCGGTGGACGCTGGGCCCGAGATAGCGCGCCTCTGAGCATGCACTGCCATTGTAACATT
This sequence comes from Ixodes ricinus, assembly GCA_037355805.1. NCBI lineage: Eukaryota > Metazoa > Arthropoda > Arachnida > Ixodida > Ixodidae > Ixodes > Ixodes ricinus. The sequence continues at coordinate 20,990 of JAZHYW010008050.1, read as the reverse complement.
GCGGGGCAGAAGATACTATGGAGTTAGGCAGCGTTTTGAGGCAACATGACGCCACCAGAATCAAAGCTGGGGAGACTTCCGTTCTGGAAAAAACGCCTCCAACAATGGCCAAGAAAAAAAAAGTTTATGGACAGAAAAGTCTGTTGATCTGGCGCCAACAGAATTTTTGTGCCTTTTTGGTCACCTTCGGTGGCGTTCCCACCTCTACTTTTGGCTTCACTTGAAATTTTCTCGTCTGGCTGGCTTGAGCCGGTATGTCGCCTCCTCTTATTCCTACCTTCATGGCAAATACCACTGTTTCTGCTGACCCTTCTCGGCAGACCTCGTCGGCCGCCAGAGGAGCGCTCGGCGCCTCCAAGCTGAAATCAAGGCACTCGGTGTGGCGGCCCATGTGGCGTTGGCTCCGCATTATCACGCATTTTTCTGAGAGGAATTTAGCCGCCGAACTTGCGCGAAACTGCACATCGTGTGGGCGGGAAGCTAGGCATTTTGTTTACGTGTAATGCTTCCTCACCACTACCAACTCAAGTGCTTGTTATCTCTGCTCTTTCGATAAATTGCTTTCACAATGAGGACACAACCGCGTAACTTTGGCTCTCAGTCCATCGTAGGGTGACATGAAGTAGCGGGTCCCATGAAGCGCATTTTAAGCGCTAAAAATAATGAAGCGCATAAACCAGAAGGAGGCGAGCAGGGATTGCTTGGAGAAACGCTTATCACTGAAAAGGACAATTTGAATTATAGCGTCGCTTTACTCGGAAGCAGCTTGCTGTAGGGAAACAAAGAAAGGAGGAAACAGCGCACAAAGTAAAGGGTGCACTCTCTCCCCAAACCGTCGAATGCATTGCCGCAGAAAGCTGTCCCTAAGTATAGTGTCTTGCAAATTCTTTGAAGATCTTCGGCAATTCCCAGTGTCACTTATGTGACAACATTTACTTCGAGCGATGCGGAAAATAAACCTTGCTTATGCTTTATGGCTCTTTCAAGCAATTAGCAACTCATTTTAGGCTTTTGAAGGGAATGCTGGTGGTTTCTTTTAATGTGTTGGGCTTCCGGACCAGGCATTAAGTTTCTCAGATTTTATTCTCAAGCAGCGGCAGAGTTTACACTTCCTGGCTTCAAAACAACGAAGCATAAAACAGCCGTTCCTCAGAGTCCAATTGCCTATAGACCTTTGCAAAAAGAGCTTTCTGGATGCCGCCATTTTGCGACTCGAGCTTGCCCTATCAGCCAGAAATTTTTGCCACCCACCCGAGCTATAGAAACCCGGTCATCGCGACTCCCCACCTGATATGCATTAGGAGTTCGCCGGCTTTTCTTGAAAGTTTTGACTTCATTTGCCTGTTCGGGATGCTTACCCTTTTTGTGTTATCTTCCATTGTGAGAATCGGGGAATTCCACGGCTCGTAGCCTGCTCGGCCTTCGCAGGAAACAAACAAAGAGAGCGAACGTCAAGCAGCCCATGACACGGGCCGTTCGACGTTCTTCAAGAATTATTTCTGTTGAGATAGTCTCCGAAAAGCCTTCCCGGCTATGTTCCCGGTCTTCGCGAGAAAAATAGCTGATGGGATCGGGTCGGGGTATGGGGACGGAATAGACACTTTCGTTCATTTGCTATGGTGCTTTGCAAAAGGGCAGCTTTCCTCAAAATGTGCCCCAAAACAAGCCGAATTCCGTCTGTTCGTCATGAAGTAACTATGGTTGACACTGTATATTGGATTTGATGTGTTATTTGAAACCTTTCTCAAGGTGTGTTTGGATAACGTGGTACCTTTGGTGGAGTACACATAATATGTGTTGTTTGCTTGACGATACTTGAGGAATTTCATGTTCTGAGCAAGGAATACCCATACAGTCTGGTTATCCGGTGTGGTTGAATATTTTCGACAGTTAACAACTTTGTAGATTGACACGGCTGAGTGTATGATGCCATAAAATAATTAACATAAAATGAAATCAACATTCCAGTTGCATTTGTTTTGTCGCGCACGGACTCGCCAGAAATAGGTTTTATTTGTTTGTTTTTATTTCCAAAAATAGCACAATACTTTCTTCAAAACCTCGGGAAATTCTACTCACCATAAAACACGCACACAAAAAAACAAATGCGGCAATTTAGCTGCTACCAGCGTCCAGAATTGCGCCTACACAGGCTGCCACAGCCCACTGGCGAGAAAACCCACAGCCCAGCCCAGTTGGGCAACACTGATGTACACTCTCAAAACCAGGAACGCATGCTGTAAATCGCTTCAGTCGATATTGCTGCTGGAAAGGTCTCTAGAGTCGGTATGTTTTGCTCGCTTTCATTACTTAAAATCCTGTAAGCAGGTCACTTATTAGACTCGGCGTCGTTTGCACAAAGTGGTAGGAGTGATATGTTCGAATTGCAGGTTTGGAAAAAAGAAAATGCTACAGAGATAACAAGCACTTGAATTGGTAGCGGTGAGGAAGCATGACACGCAGACAAGAATATGCGTAGCTTCCCGTGCACACCATGAGTGGTTTCACGTGAGTACGGAAGCAAGCGCGTGAGTTTAGCGGCTAAATTCCTTTCGGAAGAATGCGCAACAATGCAAATGCGGAGCAGACGGCACATCGGTTGCCACACCGAGCACCTTGATATTGTAGCCTGGAGGCGCCGAGCGCCAGATGAACAAATTCAAGGGTGTAAAATGTATGGTGCAGAAGGTACGTGCGCAGGAGCATGGTATGGAGCAATGGTGGCTAATGTGACATAATGCAAGCCATTTAAATCAATCAACCGCAGTGAATGCAGCGTCACCTCGCGTTTTTAGTGTGCCTGTTCATATTTGTATTTATTCCAGCCTTTGACTATGCTCTGACTGATAGATGACAGAAACGGTGAATAATGTTACTCGGGGTCGCTAATCGAAAGCTTGCCTCCTGTGCCTTCCTAGCGGCTCAGGATAAACGCGGGTATGCACGTCAGAAAAACTAGATGGAGGTAGCTCGCAATCCGAAACCAGAGGCACTTCAGACGGCTCGCAAAAACGGTTTCTCAACGTATTGCATTGTGAGTTAGTTCAGAGGTGCAAGCAAGTGGTGGAAGCTTCCAGTAAAAAAATAAAGGAATGAACTTTACCCGTTCAAACGAAACAAGACAGAAACCTGTTCTGGTAAATCTACTCTGCCTCTTGCAGACGATGCACGCCTAGTGAGAAGTGCTGTCGACAGATGGCGTACAGCATGTTGAGGAAGTTCCGGCCGATTCGGGTTCTGATAGCAGACATATCCCGCAAAAAAATCCGAATTGGCCGGCGCTCCTTTGACACGGTGTACACCATCTGTCGGCACCACCTCGGACAACGCGTGCATCGTCTGCGAAGTGGCGGAGTAGATTGCCCAGTACAGGTTTCTGTTTTTCTTTTTTTGAACAAAACAGGTTAATTTCTTGACCACGTAATGCAAATCGTTACATCTGCTTTTCGAATGCTAGGAATTATATCACGCCTGATGCATGATTTTGTTGGTTCTCTGTGTGTCCTCCGCTTGTTTTGTTCTTTAGTTCGTGTTAGGCTCGAGTTCTGTAGTGCCGTATGGATTTCACTGACGGAAGTTTATGCAGGAAGGATCAAAAAAGTTCAGAGATGCTTTATTCGCATTGTGTATGACAGATATTTTCAGGGAAATGTTTTTTTAACTATGAGTATATCTTTAAAGAGCTTTGGTTAAGCAACTTGTTGAAAAGAAGAATTGCTCGTGATCTTTTATTTTTAAACAAAGTGGTTTATGGTCGTGTAGATAGTAATTTGTCGTCATCATTACAATTTCACGTGACAACTCGTTTTTCTAGATGTTCATGCATATTTTACCCATTTTTTGAAGCAAAATTGTCCTCATTAGTAAGAATTCAGAACTTTTTGAGTAACCTGATGCCTCATGTTATTATTATTATTCTTAGAGCGCAGCTCCTGGGCTCCCGTTTCCGGGTTGAGCGGCGTCGCCGTCGGTGTAACTGCGCGCGTTGCATTATGGGACGTCACAGGTTCCCCGCTAAATTTAGCGGGGAAACTGAATCGGTGTTGAGGTAACGTGACGTCAATTTCCCTGCTAAATTTAGCGGGGAAACTTAACTCGCAAAATTTAGTGGGAACATTTTCCCGCTAAATTTAGTGGGGAAATTGACGTCATGTGACCTCAACACCAATCCAGTTTCCCCTCTAAATTTAGCAGGGAACCTGTGACGTCACATGACTTCGTGTCACGTCACCCATGAACATATTCAGCGGGAGGAGGAGACGAGGGGCATACTCTCCCCTCCTCCTCAAGAGCTGCACTCTAATTTCGCATTACAGAGATTTGTGAACGTCTTTCATTATTATTGTTATTATTAACTGTGTTCTGATTTACCGTTGCCTCCTGCACCGGTGCAGTAGTTGCAGGTAAATCAAATGCAGCTACTAATTATTATTATTATTAATATTATTATTATTACTATTGTTATTATTATTATTATACTTCCACCACCTGATTGCACCGTGTAATAAATGGCGCATGATGGCAATAGATATTTGCAGGCCATCTAAAATATCTTAAAAGCATTAGTTTACATGCTGTAGAGGGCTGTCTGACTACAACAGCACTCGGTTCAGATTGTTTTCACGATCCTGGCCAGGCGTGGCCAGATTGACATGTTGAAAGAGCTATAAAAAGGAAGTATTTTAAGTGAAAAGCAATAAAAGGAAATGTGGCACTAAAGAATGTCATCAGCTGGTGGCTACGGCAAATTCCACTCATAAAATTATTGCCCAGTATGTTTCCTTACTTTGAGTCCCCATTCGTGAAATAAGGATCATGTCAGAAGTGTACTTGCAAACATGCAACAAGAAGCTCTCATGTGAGTTAGCTTTGTTGCTTTGTATTCTCTGTTACAGGGCCTCACAATGCTCCTGCTATTTCAGCCTGTGGGGCCTTTTCTTCTGAAGATGCTGACAGTCTGTCCTCTTCGCATGACCATATGAATGTAGACAAAGCAACCATCACTGTGGTGAAGCAAGGCAAGCTCCTTTTGCAGCACAACTCTCGTTGCTTTGTAGAGTGCACAACCCGTGGTAGTGAGCAAGCTGCTGGACACTGATAGCAGAACAAAGATCAGAAAAGTCTTGAGCTATCAGAAACCATGTCTAAAACTAGAGTTTGACAAGCTGTTGGACATAGAAATTCCTCCATGTGTACAGGTTGGTTTTGTTGATCGTGGCTCTCAGAGCTGAAATAGAATGATTTGGCTTCATCCTCGGACCACTCTGCTGCCATCTGAGTCCTAAAAGTCGATAAAGGATTCACCAGAATTGCCAAGCTTGCACGCATACACCGGTCCCTTCCATGACTGTTGGCTACAGGCGACGCGCCATTGCTCAACTGAAAACTTGCCGCAATGGAGAAAAATAAACAAACTCACAGAAATCCAAACTGTAGTCTTCAAACTATCTACTAGATGGAGGAGCGAGTCCAGGTGCTCAGCAGAAGATTTGAAACGGACCTCCGTGCCTTTCGATCGCAGGCGATTGATACACTATGGGCACGATCTAGAAATAGTTTAAAGAAAAGCTGAAACACTTCTCGAAAAAAAAAAAAAGATTTAGAGGTGAATTCTGGCATATCTTTATCCCGTGAATCTGAATATCACGTTTGTTTTCCCCTAAGATGTAACTAAACGCGAGAAAACACGAAAAACCTCCGACCAGTCGTGACGTCATACTAGGATCTTTGGGCCGCCAAGCGCGTGTCGCTCGTGTGGGCAGCGCGTGCAATTGCAAGCTTGCCAGGTATATTTTCCTGCACTGACACCAGTCGTGGCGTCTCTTTCTGACCTTTTTTGAAAATAGCAGGAGTGCGCGTGCATAGCTTTGACAGGCGCTGAAGATGCGCGAGAGCAGAGATTCCGAAAACTCCTGGTATGACGTCACGCCCCGGGAAGGAGGGGCTTCAGCGGTACTTTAAAAATTAATTTCTGCAGCCTTCGTGCACCAAATTGAAAAATAATCTAGATATTCGTGATCCTAGAGGCCAAATGAAGACGATTTAGGTGTTTTTCCTCAAATACAGAACCGCTTCAGTTTCTCTTTAAGGAAAATCTTGCAAACTTTTAAGGCATCCGTCAGGCACGTCACATTGTCTTTCCATGTCGGGATCACTCATATGGGCGCGATCACATGCCACTCATCTCTTTATGCACAACCATTCAACCACAAACAATAATCGACTGGAATAACCTCCCAGCACGCATATCCACGGAAGTTGATGTAACAAAATATTATGAACTTAGTGTGCGGTGATAATGTCTAGCTTTTCAACCTTGTACCAGAGCACATCTTGTTTGTTATATCATGTGGACTGTAGTTTGTCTTGTACACATGACCTTCTGCTAAAGGTACTTACATACTAGATGCATGCCATCAGTTGAGAGTAACGATGGACGTCACCATTTCGTCAGTCAAATATGACTGCTTTAAACTGGACTCGGTGCAACATTCCTTTGCTGTCTCTCCCAACAGAGCCCGAGGAGATACTTGATACTCCAACCAGAGAAAGCTTGTGTTCCGAGGACTACAGTGGAGTGTCCATTACTCCGCTGCGCTTGGAGGGAGAGGAAGACAAGACCTGTGCAGTGAAAGAAGGTGAGCTCTTTGGAATGTTGCCATGTGGCTTCAAGAATGTTTTTTGTTTGAACAAAATGTGAGCAGAAGTGATGTTTTCCTCTTTTCAGGAAGCTAGACGTATTGGAAGAAACAATAACCACGTATTGCTGCTCATAAGTGAACAATTTCGGACATAGAAACCATTGCAGAATTGGCAAAGTAGGAAAGCTCGCTTCCAATTTACATAATTCTTCATTTTCTATGCATCGTTTTTTTTTTCTTACCATGTGCACAAAATAATTTTGCATGTGTTATACGCGAAGATTTCTCATAGATCATGTATAACGTCAACCAATTGGCCCAGTTCTCCACCTTATTAGTTCTCATAGATTTGATCTCGCAAATACTGCGAAACATTCCGCCACGTTCAAGAAATAGACGCCGATTGGAAATGTTTCAGGTTTACCAGATAAATACGCAGCTTGCACCGACGTCACCACGGCGGTCATCGTGGTGGCCTTGCTGGCGAGCGCGTACCGTCCGCGCGGCTTTTCATTGAGCGTGTGTTTGGTCGGATCTGGCCTCGAGCGGTTGTCACCTGAACGAGGCCATCAAAGAAACCTTAGCGAAGGACGCCATTTTGCGGTCGTTGACGAGCTGGAAGCGGCAGTCCAGAGCTAAGCTGCAATGCACTTCCAAAAAGTGGTTCCAGCGGGGCGTGGAAAACCCGCCACTTTGCGTGACGAGAGTGTAGTCAGCTGTAGGAAGAGTCTGCGCGAGAAGGTGGAACTTATCTGTTGCCACCCTGACTGACCAATAACCGCGGCGAAATAATAAGTACGCCCCTCGTAAGAGTTTTTGCCATCAAGGAAGGGTAGAAACGAAACTACAATGCTGCATTATGCATGGAATGAGCAATAGGCATTGTCTGGTGTACAGTCACACCTACGATCTGAGAAATTGTCACTCAAAGCCAAACAACATGGAAACAATTGTCAAAAACAAGAACACAAGGCAACAGAATATTGTGACCACCTGATTGGTGCAGAGAAAGTCATGTCTCGAGGCAGGCGTCTTATAGATACGTGATCATGAATATGCCAGTGCAGAGAAGAAAGGTGAAAACACTATGAGCATGTTAGTAGTTCCAAGCTATGAACACCTTTCGTCAATGCAGTCCTAACGGGGTGTTACAGAGTATCAAAAATAGGGACAATGTCAATTTACAGCAAAACCTGCTGGGCAGTGCAGGTATTCAGCTAACCATGCCCCAATCGGCAGCAGAAAGCACTGCAGAGCACAGACACACACTTGGCAATCCCCCACCAAGGTAACTGCTAAAATGAAGTCTTGGCATGCTACGAGACATCAAAATAAAAATCTTGAAACAAAGTTACTTCGCACTTACTTCAGTACTAAGTTCTACAACAGATGAAAGATGTACAACAGCATCGGAACTGAAACTACCTACCTTTTATATATTATTTTATTAGCAGAACTGAATTGTGGTAGCTCGTTAACTTTCTGCAGGTTTGTACCTTCCATGTAATGTAAAATACCGGGGAGTGCCTACCACACTGCAACTGAAAACGGTTAATCTAGACATGGGCACTTGTCTGGTCAAATTGGGCGCTTAAGGTATAGTTTGCAGAATACCCAGGTTTAGGAAATGTTAATGGTAGGCACCTGAACGAAATGGGTGCTTCCGCGGTGTTTTACGGTAGATAGGAGTGATATCAAAAGAAAACAATGACAACATTTTTTACAAACATATTGGACCACACCTTAAGCCAATGGAAAGGAACTCTGAACAAGAGCTAAATCATGACCCAATGTACGTACAGGTCTAGAACACAGGAGTACCTGCACTAAAAAACATTAAACTATGTCTCTTATTCATTGACCCAGCCTCTAGATCACAGCTGACAAAAAATCATTTCCTACTCTCCCATACATTCGTGTCATAAAAAAACGGTGGCATTTGGAGGAAATGCACAAGAGGAATGCCAAGTAGTCTGGCTCTGTGTGCACAATCTATGTAGCCAACCAAACTGGAATTTTCATCGAAGCTTCTCGACTGTTTCTGTCATTTGAAAGGCCTACTTGCTGCAGGCTTTATACAACTGCCCCCAGGGTTTGTCAACCTCATCTGTGAGCATGTGCCTGATTATGCAAGACCACTTAAAAAATGCCCTGGGATGCGGCTTAGAACTTGTGAGGCTTATTGCGCATAGGCGCTTCAGTGTACCGAGCTTAAGTACTAATCTGAGCGAAGACTTTGGGGCCTATCTTGCACTACGGTATATCTATGCTTCGTTTAAAATGGCCTAAATTTCTGCAAGAGTGAAGAGATTAAACACGGGGCAGGCTCAACTTACGTGTCAACTGTAAGGCATTCTCCACGTGCCCATCCGGTTATGGTGGATAAACTACTATTCTGAGCAAAGCTCTAGGAGCGTTCTTTTCACTTGTAAGGCTTTTAAACACTGTGTTTGATAATGGTGGATCAGACTGGTATTATGAGAAAATGCTTGGGGGCAAAACTTGCACTTAAATGGCTTTTCAACTGAGTGCGTTCGATTATGGCTTTGAAGATGGGAGTTTAGAGCAAAGGTTTCGGGGCATTGCATGCACTTAAATGGCTTTTCACCAGTGTGCAAATGAATATGGTAGGTCAGAAGGAAATACAAGTAAACTCTTCAGGACAAAGGTTGCACTTAAATGGCTTTTCACCTGTGTGTGTTCGCTTGTGGTCGCTCAGATTGCTACTGTGAGCAAAGGCTTTGGGGCATAGCTTGCACTTAAATGGCCTTTCACCAGTGTGTGTTCGATTATGACAGGTCAGACGGAAGTTTTGAGCAAAGGCTTTAGGGCACTGCTTGCACTTAAATGGCTTTTCACCTGTGTGCATTTGATTATGACGGGTCAGTAAGAAATTTTGAGCAAAGGCTTTGGGGCACTGCTTGCACTTAAATGGCTTTTCACCAGTGTGTAAATAAGTATGGCTTCGTAGATGGGAATTTTGAGCAAAGTCTTTGAGGCACTGTTTGCACTTAAATGGCTTTTCACCTGTGTGTGTTCGATTGTGGACGGTCAGGTTGCTACTCTGAGCAAAGGCTTTGGAGCACCACTTGCACTTGAATGGTCTTTTATTAGTGTGCATTCGATTATGAATTCTCAGAGATGAATAATCAGCAAAGGCTTAGGTGCACTGCTTGCACTTTAATGGCTTTTCACCAGTGTGCACTCGATTATGGGTTTGCAGACGAGAATTTTGAGCAAAGGCTTTGGGGCACCACTTGCACTTGAATGGGTTTTTATCAGTGTGCGTTTGATTATGAATTCTCAAAGAGGAATAATCAGTGAAGGCTTGGGGGCAAAGCTTGCACTTAAATGGCTTTTTACTCTTGTGCTTTAGAGGGTTGCCGAGCACTTGGGACTTAGAGCCAGACATGGGAGGATGCTGGCACTTGGATTGTTCATCGCCATGGGCGGCCAGGTGGCTCACAATTCCATGCTGATCTCTGGTGACATAGGTGCAGGAACAGCATGCGAACCAGATGTCCTCGGTGACTTTCAGTGGGCAGCTGGTCTCCCTCAACAATGTGGCTCCATCACCTAGAGGAAAAGACTGCGTATTACGACACCAAAGAAAGTCCTATCGAGATAGCCACTTAGTTTAACAAAAGAGTAGTCATTTATAGAGCCGACACTGCGGAGCGACTCTGTTTACCAACACGCCGGAAGGCCGCGCATGCGCGGTAGCTATGTGGGCAAGAGCAGCCCGGCTCTCCGTGTTTTCGCCATTGCGTTCTATGGCGTGCGCTCGTTGTTGTCGTAGTAGGGACGCTTGTATCTTTATTTGTGCGTCGTGTTTCCTCACAACGTATGTCGTATGCTATGCCCGACTATTTGAGCTCGCTGCCCGAGCCTGAACGGCAGCGGTATCGAAACAAACTGTGCGGCGACGGCGTTGCCTTCGACGATCCGTATGCCGTAAACAAGGCCTGCTGGACTTCCGACGTAAAGTTGCTGCCACCGAAGTCGACGGCTCATGTCGTCGTTTATTTAGTTTTTTCTGCAAAGCCAGTTCACGGCCGACACGGTGCAGGCGTACAAGTCTCTCGAGGCCTACGATTACTTCGAGTCGGTTTCCGCACTGCCGGCGGGATCAGCAGTCTGTGGGTCTGCGGAAGTGTGTGTATTCATTAATTGATTAAATACACACAGCGTCTTCAAGTCAAGGTATGATATTTTTCCTACCCTCATGACCACAAGGCATGACAAGCAGTAACGCTTTGTCCTTTCTGCAGTCTTGGTGGTAACACGCTACAAGTAACGGCGTTGCCGGTAACGCGTTACTTTTTTGAATAACGTAGTAACCTACTCGTTACGTTTTCGACACAGTAACGGGTAACGTACTTACGTTACTATTTCAAGCAACGTGGTTACGTTACTCGTTACTCCTTCCCAAGTCTTAAAGAAATTAGACTTCAATCTTTCCCTGTGTTTTAGGCGTCAAGCCATGTTTTTTCTTTGCGTTTTTTCCCGTGAGTATTTAGGTGAAACCGTAAGACGAGATAAAGTAATTATGTTCAGTTTCTGCACGAACATAATGTTTCTTGATATATGACCTGTATCGTCAAAACCGTGCTAAATCATAATTTAAAAAGTAACGCAGAAGTAACGTGCGTTACTTTTTATCGGTAGCGGTAACGGGTTCCTTTTATTTTTAGGCAACGTAGCTCGGTAACGCGTACCTTTTATATGCAAGTAGCGAGTAACGTATTTCGTTACTTTTTTCGGTAACGCCTACAACACTGCCGTTCTGTCGCCGATCGTCTTCTGCTGGGTAGCACGGGCGTAGCGAGCCTCCGATGAGCGCTTAGGCGATGCTTTCTGCGCGAACACCATGGGAACAAAATCCCGGTGGTCTTGATCAGGCAACGCTTTCCCTGCACATAAGCAAGCCTCGGGACGGAGATTGAAATGGAAGCCGCACTTGCCTTCAAGAAAGTGTTTACCGCACAAACGGTCGTTCGCACGAGGCGACGATTCTTTTCGATCCACGGATATTATCCACCTTTTATGCCTTTCAGAGTCTGCCGGGAACTTGTGGAAACTCAATCCGCTGCTTTTCTTGTGCCTTTCGGTGCAATTAACGGCAACACAGCTCGCGGCATGCTGAAATGCTATGACGCCCATGCAAAACGTGCGCGCTTTGCCCACACCCTGCCACACCCCCCGGCTCCGGCGCGATCGCAGCGCCGCCGCAGCTCCGTGACGTCAAGCCCGCGTGTCGGTGTATAGGGAGTTTTGCTGCAGCAGTGTAGTTAAATTTGTGGTATTTTGGAATCCGGTTCAGGGAAGCACTTAAATACAACTGGCACCATTAAAGGGAGTCCCTAGTCTTAATAAGCAAAAATAAGAAAAATATATAAATATTTTTTTTGAATTCTAAATCACATTTTACATATCTTCTCGCTCTAAAAGTTTTTCCATTTTCTCAGAATTTTCTTTTTTTGTTTCAAGAAAATCTGCTCACCACAGTACCTTAGTATTTAGAATCTGGATCTGAATACTTCATTATCAAAGTGCAACGAAAACAATATTTCTATAGACTTAGATATGACATTTCCTAATTTGCAATGACTTTGACTATGGCACGTTAGATCAAGAGTCTTTCTTAAAAATGATCAGTAAAAGAATTTCAACATGTGATGCAGTCACGTCTCACTAATATGGATGCCCTGCTACATACACAATTTTGGGGGACCAATCCCTCCCCATGCAATTCTGCCTCGTAAACATAAAAACTCGCAGTGCAGACTATGGACAGCTAGTTTTTAAAACTGGGTAAATACATGTAGGTTTTTCTCATTATCAACACAAAAGGGAGCACTTAAAAAAAAAGATTAGTTAGAACCTTGGGTTGCAAAGTTCACCTAGAGTTTCACTAATGTCTGCTGTTGGTTGCGCTTCCTTCAAAAGGCATAAGACCTGAGCACTGAACAATAGTTCAATCAACCTTTTCCAAATATGTGCTGCCACCAAGACTGGGTTCAAGGCTGTTCGACACCCGAAAAATCAATTGCATCCTGTTTGCCCAATGATCTGCTGCAACGTAGATACGGCTCCCTCAAACTTCGCCTTTGTCCCCATCGTGGGTTATATTCAGCCCCAAGTTTATACAATGAAACCATCTTTCCTCTCTGCTCGGCCAAAACAAAAAGAGTACCAAATCCATTCGCTCTCAAACCAATATTTCTGCAAAAGGTCCATTTATCGGGGCTCTCCAGCCAAAATTTGTAACCTGCCCTTCTCTCTTTATGTTACACTGTTCTTCAGGTTTGGCATCTGTGGCTGCGTTTCTTGCTTGTCTCGCCTCTTCATGTATGCACATTTACAGGCAGCCACGTTTTGTCGGAAAATTGCCTTGCCAAAGTGGGCATACCTTGGCAAGGCGATAATTCAAGAGGGAGTGCTCTACTGCTTCAGGTCAGGACGGGAGTCTAATAAGTACATACAGGGCAGCAAAAACACATACATGGCTAAATTTGAAGATACAGATAAAATAGGTGCTATATGTAAAGAGGAGGAAAACATTTGAACTTGTGATTTTAAAATGTAAGGAGCATAGTCCTGCCCTTCCCAAAGGGGTGACAATGTATACAGGGTCATCGAGATAAATCCAGAAAATTCACTATATTGAGGAAAACACACAAAGGCAAAGATAAAAACAAATGTCGACCGTTTTCTTCGCTTTGCTCGGTCTGCTGTAACGTCTTCTCGGCTGACAGATTATCTGAACATCTTGGCAATGCTGCAAACTTGTGTATTCTTGTGGTCATTCTTGTGGTTTGGGTCGCTAAACTCGTCAACAGAAATATTCATTGTGTTATGACATCGTGGGGGAGGAGCCGAAAGATTGCTGCGAAGTTTTCTTTTCTCACAAACCTGCAGATCCGTATATCTTCGTGACGTTTTGCATTAAAAGGGCGAAAAATCCCTACTACTCCCTAGGCGCCCAGCTAGAGCAGCATGAGAAAGCACGCGGTGACGAACGTTGTTCATGCTGATAATGTCACGATAAAGATTATCAGCTGAGACCTTGATGGTCTCTAAAATGCACAGCGGAGGCTTGGGTGATTGCATTCTAAAATTAACACCGTCAAAGTTGATAGTCGGATATCGTTCTTATCTCCGGCGATAAAGCAGATTTTACCGAAAAGCGTCCCTGTCATTCCTTTTATTTATCTCGGCAGAGTGTAGACCGACGTGGCTAGGTCACAACCAGCCGAGTAGCATTGCCCACTTTTGAACACTACCATAAAATCATTTTATGGTAGACTTAAAGATTAGCTAAACTGGGATTCATTCTGTGTTCATTAACGGAAATAAAAGTAATGTCAGTTTGTCAATATTGACGGTCATGTTTCGAGAACGCGAGGACACCAAGCTTTCATCGTACACAGCCAAACTTTTCGCCGTCGACTCAAACACGCACCATCAAATTCGTCGTTCAGAACTGATAATCCTGATCCTGACGTCAAAGTTATGAACTATAAAAGGATGTCACTGAACGCCCCTGCACACAATGAGCCCTGGCACGAGCCTCTCGCTTGGAAGTCTGTCATGGCCGCTCACGAGTTCATGGAACGCCCCGTTTTAATTCCAGAATCTCTAGAACCATAATTTTGAAAATTGCATGCTGTGCTGTTCCTCGTCATCGCTCAGTTTGAACGCCTCTAAGCAGGGTCGTCGCAACAGAAGAACGGGGAGGGGGCGATTCACCCCCCCTTCAATTGGCGTCGAAAGAGGGGGCAAGGGGCATACGGGTGTAAGGGGGGGGGATATCGCCCCAGCCCCGAACTATAGCATTTCAGAGTTATAATAAAAAAAAAATGACAGATGTTTACAGTTTTTTGTAATGTCGAATTAAAGTGCAGCTCTTGAGGAGGAGAGGAGGGGAGAGTACGGAGGGGAGGGTATGCCCCCGCCCTACCCCCTCCTCCTCATCCTGCTCCCCTCTCATTTAGCGGGGAAACTTAGCTGGTGTTAAGGTCACGTGACGTCAATTTCCCGCTAAATTTAGTGAAAAAACGTCCCATAATGCAACGCACGCGAGGTTACATTGATGGCGATGCTGCTCAAGCTCGAAACAAGCGCATAAGAGCTGCGCTCTAAAAATTTGGGGAAAGGATATCCCCCTTCTTCACTACTATCACCCCACCCCCTCTTCTCTCTTTCCCGAACAACTTCTACGACCCTTCCTGACCCCTATTTGCGTGTGTGTGTTGGTCATACCTTTTTTTTTTCCCATTCCCTGGCTTTTTCTCGCTATCCCCCTCGCCCCTTCATCTCTCAGACATTACCAACGTCTCTATACACAACGCCTGCGGGTGACCCCGGTGGTGTTGTTGACAGTGGCGGAAGACGAGCTGTAAAACCGCGTACACCGCGCACGGCTCCAGAATATCACAAGTTTAATCTTCGCCTCGATTCCGAAGCGAAGATTTTGGCCTTAAATAACTTCTTCCCAAAGTTGTGAAACGTCACTCTGTCGTCACCAATAACTTCCACAAACGACGATCTTGCAACGAGCCTGCCTAGGGACAATCTAGGCAGCATTGACTCTAACGCAGCGTAGGGATGTAGGGACACGCGGGCGCGACGTCATCAGTGCAGCCGTTCAATCGGCTGGCCCCACGGTGTTGCTCGCGCGAGCTCCGATGAAGCTCGCTACAACTTTGTGCCTAACATTCTCGATGGAATTTGAGCACCAAGAGAGCTTGGATGATTGACATCTCGTATCGCGTGACGCCAACGTCGCGAGAGTCCAATCAGCACGCTCTGCGAACTTTGGCCCCAACTTTGTGCTTGACGAGTTTAGAGACCTTGCTGTTGGGCATGCTTCGTCGCGCGAGCGCAGACAACGGCCGTCCAATCGAAACCGAAACCATGCACCTCAGCTCCGTCGCTAACCTATCCCCAAAATTATACACAAAATGTAACTTTCGAGCACGCAACAAAAACAGTCCAGAGGTGCGTGCTTGCCAGGCCGGCAAACAATGTACAAGCTAAACACACAAAAAATAAAGAACCTGAGTGCATCGATGCAAGACATTGCGAGCCAGCCTCAAAACATTCATGGAGCGCTTTGTTCAACATACTGAACTCGAGACAAACAAGCACGCTGTGCGGGTTCAGCATGCAGACATTGCCTTCTTTCTTTAGCTCACTTCTCATCACCAACTTTCTTTCACGGCAGATTTCTCACGTACCAAGGTCCCTCTCGAAAGAACGCCCACCGAGAGGAATCTAGATAATCAATACTTTGACAGAGCAGTCTTTGAATTATAGATAGATTTTTGCAGTAACGTATGATTTAAACAAGAACAGGAATGTTGATGAACATGCGGCGGTACTTAGTTTCAATTTAGAAAGTACCATATCTGCAGTGATGTGGGGACGGCAACATTTGACGTCGCGCAACCACGGAGACTGAAAGGCAGTGACCAAATATAGCTTTCCCACGGCAGTTGCTTCAGCTCACAAAGTAACTCCAGCCGTGCAAAAACGTGGTTTCGTTCCACAGCATGACTGGTACCCGGCACGCTAGCGTCGAAGCGTCTGCACGCATCCGCGTCTATCGCTGAAAATATAAAAAAAGACGAGAAACGAGACCCACAAGACGAGAGCGCGAAACGCGAGACGCCGGGAAAACCATGCAAGACCGGGTGGACAATTGATGCACGGTACTTTGTGTCAGGCGGCCGCTTGCGCTACATAACACACGTCTGCTCCATTACAGTACTCAGTTTAGTTTCCGTTTTAAAAGGCGACCTAAATTTGTCCTTTGGCACAGGCTTGGCGCAGATTACCCATATTTTGGCGAAATCTAGCAGGATGTAGCAGGGTTAGCCCCTTGGCGCAGTTTGGCACAATTGGCGCAGCAATCACATCACTGTTATAGGCAAATTAGAATTACAAAAACAAGCAAAAAATAACCTCCTTCATGACGTCGTAGGTCCTGGCTTGAGTGGCCGTGAACTAGAGGAGGGGTAGTGAGCTCATCGAGCGTTCACGGCTGCCGCACTCCGTGTCGACGGCTCGAGAGGGCGCCACTAAAGTATGTGTTGGATAGGCTGTATGATGCGGGCGGCCAGGGCGGCTCGCATTGCATTTGCTGCGCGATTAAAGACAATTTCGGCATAACACTTCATTGGCCTCAAACGAGAGCAAACACGGGGTAAAGATCAGTTCAGAACGGGAGCCACTTCGCGCTGCCATACCGCCAAATGGGCAAATCGCCAGCAAGGCCCGCGCCGAAGGCCTTCGGAACGCTCGGAGCCGGTCGGATCCTTGAGCCGGTATACGACCGCAGCGCCGCCGCGTACACCCGGCACCTTTCTACGCTCGCCGTTCGTCGGTGTCTTATCCCACTAGCCCTTTCTAGTATGCGCCGTTTTTTCCGCCGCTTGGTGGCAGGTATGTCGACGGGTCATTTCTTGTTTCTGTACTTTATAAACTGCATTTGTTTCTTTTCTGATCTAAAATACTGAACAAAAACGACTTTCATACATAATTGAAACGGTTCGCAACACTTATATTTTGTGTCTCGACTAAAAAAAAAGATTTTAGCGGCTCTGACCAGTAGCAAGGCCAGGACCTAAGACGTCACATTTTGCGCGCTTTCGGCAACGCGGGTCGCCCTCGTAGGTGGAGGAGGTTTCCGCGTCGTCCGGTTAAAGCATGACGCACTGATATTTAGTTACTCTCTACGTGCCCGCTGGCTTGCCCGAACCCCAAGAGACGTGGAAATTGCAAAAAAGGTAGACGCTTAAATATGATTGCAGGGCCCCTTTAAAAGACATTGACAACCCCCAAAATATAATTTGTTTGTTATTTTTGCCAGACAATTAACTATGGTGTCAGGAGAATACCCAATGTATATTTTGCTAGAGAGAAGTATATTTTTTAATACAGCCAGAAAACTCAAGCGCTCAAAACCGAAACACGAAAGCTTAAGCCCAGAGGTCACGTGGCTACACCCCACCACACTTTTTTAAATCATAAAATTCTTTCTAACGCTAGCCCCCATCCCAAGCGTTTGTCCGTCCGTGGATTTCATGCAAATTTTGGCGGAGAAATTGATATCACGAGGTCTATACGCAAATTCAGCTCCTCAGCTAAATTTAGCGGGAAAATTGATGTCACGTGACCTGACGTCGCGGGGCATACGAACCAATTCAGTTTCCCCCTAAATTTAGCAGGAAAATATATGTCTCATGACACAACAGTTCCCTCACCAATTCCCTATAATGCATTTCATGCATTATAGCACTGTGAAGATAAATGTTTGTTGTTTGCGGGTTTTATGGCGCAAGAGCTACGATGGCCATACTGCGCCAAACTAGGTAAACTAAAATGAACTAGAAATGATGCACCAAGGAATTATTTCTGCTATACTTTGTGTAAGATTGCTATATTTTCTAGAAAAGCTAAAAGACGGTCAATTGATATTAGAGGCTGCTCCCCTAGGAACAGGGTAGGATGGAAAGGGATACAGTACTTGAAAAGCTCAGGAAAAAAGAAATTGTGTTGTTGAAGAAGACCAGGGCAAAGAAAAATATGTAGAACAGACAAATTGTCTCCACAGTGCTCGCACACCGGTGGCTCCTCACCAACAAGCAGGTGTCGATGGGTGAGGAAGGTGTGGCCGATCCTCAAGCGGCACAGAAGAACCTCACGAAAACGGCTCCGGTTATAGGAGCTTTCCCAGGTACCGATGTCTGGCTTGATAATATGACGTTTGTTGTTATCGGCTAAATCCCACTCGGACTGCCACAGTTTTAGAAGTGCAAGCCGTATGGGCCTTGTTAGGTCTTGGTATGGTATGCAGGCTTGTGATGGTAAGAGGTTACGTGAGGAGGCGGCCAGTCTATCTGCAGCCTCGTTGCCTGCAATGCCCACATGGCTCGGGATCCAACAAAACTTAATATCCTTCCCATCTCCGAGGCCCAGTTGAACTTTAGCACGTACCAGTTGAGTCAGCTTGTTGTTGGTTGGATTAAGTGAACATGCTGCAGTAACAACACTCCGGGAGTCTACAAAAAGAACTGCTTTCATCACTTTGCTCCGGATAATATAGTCAAGTGCAGACAGCACGCCATATAGCTCGGCAGTAAAAATACTAGCAACATTATTCAGCCGTGTCACATGTGTAAACGAATTTGAATGTACAGCTGAGCCTACATACGTTGAAGACTTGGCTCCATCAGTGTAAAATTGATGATAATTCTTGTACTTTTCTTGCAGAGCAAGAAATTCCTGTTGTAAAATGAGTGGGGAGACATTATGTTTATTAAATTTTGTGAAGTACCAATCACAAGCTATAGGCTTGATATCCCATGGGGCAGTATGACATGCACTTTCTAGGAGGTAGACATTTTCACGAGGCAGGCCAAGGGAAAGACGAAGGTTCTCAAAACGAAGACTCAAGGGCCGAACAACAGTTGGCTTATGTTCAAAGGTCCGACAAAATCGAGACTCTCGGATATAAGTGTGGGCTGGATGACCAGAATCCGATAAAACTTTGTAAACATAGACCAGAGTAAGGAGCTGCCGCCTTTTCTCGAGTGACATTTCATTAGAGTCAACATACAAACTTGGGATAGGGGATGTTCGAAAAGCACCACTTGCTATACGCAACCCAAGATGGTGCACTGGATCAAGCATCTTCAATGCAGACGGCCGAGCAGATGCATACACAATAGCACCATAATCAAGACGTGATCGTACGAGAGACGAATAGAGACGAAGCAGACACCTTTTATCGGAGCCCCAAGACTTGTGAGAAAGAACTTTTAGGATATTCATAGTCTGCATACACTTTTGCTTCAGCCACTTGAGGTGAGGTACAAAGCTAAGTTTACGGTCGAAAATCACTCCCAGGAACTTATGCTCTGGTCTTACTGCAATGCTATTTCCATTTATACTGAGAATCAGGATCTAGCCAAAGCCCACGCCGCAGAGAAAAGGGGACACAGATTGTTTCTTCTGAAGAGAACTTAAAACCATTTTCATTTGCCCATTTAGTCATTTTATTTATGGTTAGCTGCAGCTGTCTTTCACAGCTAGACATATTACAAGATGCCACAGAAATCTGAATATCATCTACATACAGGGAATACGACACGGAAGAAGGTATGACCTGACAAAGAGAATTAATTTTTACGGCGAAGAGAGTGACACTCAGGACTCCGCCCTGAGGAACACCGTTCTCCTGAACAAATGAATCAGATAACGTAGTGCCTAGCCGGACACGGAAAGTGCGTCCACACAGGAAGTTCTTTATGCAATGAAGCAATCGGCCTCGTACTCCGTACATAAAAAGGTCGCGCAGGATGCCATGTTTCCAAGTGGTATCATAAGCCTTTTCTAAGTCAAAAAAGACTGATACACAATGCTGCTTATTCACAAATGCCTCGCGTACAATTGTCTCCAGCCGAACTAAATGGTCGGTCGTGGAGCGTCCAGGTCGACAGCCGCACTGATTTATATCCAAAATATTGTGTTGTTCAAGGAAATAAACAAGCCGCTTATTAACTAACCTTTCAAAAGTTTTCCCTAAGCAACTTGTTAATGCTATTGGTCTGTAACTGGAAGGAAAGGAAGGGTCTTTTCCAGGCTTCAGCAGCGGAATAACTTCTGCCCGCTTCCATTCGGAAGGGAAGTGTGAATCTTTCCACAGACGATTGAAATAAGCAAGAAGGGCAGCGAGCGATTCCTTTGACAAGTGTCGGATCATCTCATAATGTATTCGGTCAGGGCCAGGGGACGAGTTTTTCCGGACATTAAGAGCCATTTGGAGCTCGACCATCGTGAACGGTTGATTGTAGGGTGCAGAGGCTCCTCCTGCCAAGCTGACTTTCGTTCTTTCTGCATCCGTCTTAAACTTCAAAAACGCTGAAGAGTAATTGGAGGAGTTAGAAATGGCTGCAAAATGTTGGCCCAACACATTAGCCTGGTCGCGCAACGAATCTACTGAGGGAAAAAGAGGAACTGTAAAGCAGCGGTATTTGCCTTCGACTTTGTGAAGTCGTTCCCATGCTTCCTTTGCTGGGACGTAGCTGCTGATAGAGGTAAGATAACCTTTCCAAGACTTCCTCTTCGCCTGCTTCCTGGTTGAACGAGCTTGAGCTCTATTTCTCTGAAACTCCATCAAATTCACAGATGTTGGATATCTCCGAAATATGCCCCAAGCCCTATCCTGTTTTTTCTTTGTGGCGGAACATTCTTTATTCCACCATGGCTTACATTTTTTGGCAATGTTACAGGAAGTCTGAGGGATGGAGCGAAAGGCAGCATTTATGATCTGATCTGTGA